>JAIPRK010000671.1:0-69867 GCA_025469195.1 Chaitophorus viminalis
GCAATAATATACAAAGCTTTAAAATCTATAGACTTATAAAAATAACTTTATTTTACGTTACAGACATACGTTTTAAATACGTCTTTAAAATATAAGAATTAACCAAGTCGTTAATTTAAAATGTTTATGCAGGTAAATTTGGCGCAAATGGGCTATTGGAAAAAACATACCTTTTTTATTTTGGCGCAAATGGGGAACACCGCTCCTAGGGACGCTCATGATTCTACCACAGATCTGTGATTCTACGTATATTATAATATTAGGTATTTTAAGAAATACAGTTATAACGTTAATGCGTTACCATACAAGCTCTATTTATCGTTCTAAAATGATTATATTATTAAGTACATGTACAAGTGGTTCTTAAAATGTGCGACGTGTTTATCTTTTGCTGCGCCCGAGCACTTAACGCGGAGTAAAAATTGCATTAATTTATTTTTAGACTACTCTGTCGGACAAATAAAAACTTTTGCATAATTAAACAATAAAGATTCAAATAATCGTTGTTACTATTATAGGCTCTTTTATTTTATATACCTAATACATTATGCAATACATTTTATTTTATTTTTAGGGAGTATTATTGAATGAAACAAGCTTATATAGGAATTTCTATTATAGGTACTGAATATATACTATACCATCTCGATATTTAACGTAAATAATGCTTTTTGTTTTTTATTTGTATTTGTTTTCTTAACAGCTTGTTACTTTAACCATTTTATATTAAGTTAATAGTATAATTACTTAATTATTGCTCTACGATCAGATAGGTTTTACCTAAGTAGAGAGTGAAAGTAGTAATCTTTTCCTTATTCGTTCAAAAATTTGTACCTTTCTGAAGTTTTTTTTTGTGTTTTATTTTTTTTTTTTTGAGATTTTTATATTTATTACAATTATATCTCTAAAATGATTTATTAACCTCAATCATATAATATTCGAATCATATAATATCGAGTGGTAGTGGTTTTTTTTCTCAAGACTGTCATCCTTTCCGGAATCCGCGGAAATCGCCGTTGACCGGATTCGAACCAATATGACAGATCACTGTGCGTTTAGGCTTTACTTATTACGTCGATAAAATTATTATTATTACTCAATCCCTAGAGCAAGTCGACCGAGTTTAAAGAGAGCACTTGGGCGGACACACAATGTAGTTGTACATACGTATCTGACATATTATGTGTGTGTTGCGGATAGGAAACGTCAACGAAACCGTTCGCAATTATTCCTACGGACAAAATATTATACGCGACTCGCTGCGAATACGAAATTATTAGTTGACAGATTTAACATGTGCATTTTTTTCCCCTCGTAGTACTCATTGCAGAGGTAAATACTATTTATTTTGCGACGTGACGGTATCACGTGCGTGAAGTAATACCGTTTCGTTAATCGTTCCTATTGAAATGTTTATAGTTTTTCCGTTACAATTCCGTTTATTCTCTTATAATACGTTCAAGTCTCGCCTTTGCGGTCGAATTGGAACAATTAAAAAGCACTATTAAATAATATCTAATAATCAATCAATAAAATACTACTATTAAATAATAACTAATAATCAATCAATAAAATAGCTACTTTTCAGTCGTTGATAGATTACCTAAATTACCGTTCGCTAACATACCTATATTATACAGGGCGCAATTATGTTACGAATACGAATACTCGGGATACTAACGAATCTATGTCCAATACACCTATGTACCAAAGTTTCATAATTAATAGTATCCGGTCTAGATATTTGATTTAGGTGCGAGTTGGGAATTTGGGATTGCTGCTCCCAAAGTATGGAGCAGAATAAATTCATCTTACCGTTGAAGGTTCTGTTCCACATCAAACTGGTGATGGCTTTACCGTCACTGATGTTTTGATTGTTAGTCAGTGTTTCGTTAAGAGCCATGCCAAGCAAGTGCACGCCATCATAAAACGCCCCGACGAAGAAATTCACCTGCGGCAATAATAATATACTATAATATAAAACACCACAATGTGGTATACATTCCGATGGACATCAGGGCCGTGATCGAAATGAACAATCATGCGCAACACATAATAAATTTATTAGGACCCATTCCATCACTTTGTATAAAGATATGCCAAAAGTTTTGAGCCAAATCTTTCACGATTTTGTGCTCATGATAAATGTATTTTTTTGGGATTTTGAGAATGAAAAATAAACATATTTCAGTACATTTTAAAATAAAATTAATAATAACAAAATTTCAAGTACCTGTTATTTTTAAGTTGTACAAACAATGATGCCTAGGTGTATTAAAATTTCCTCGGTCCTACCATTAGTAATAATTAATAATAAAAATTATAAACTTTAAAATGTCCTTTACCTCTTCGCTCTCGGAGAGCGTGTAGTTGTATGTCTCCAGTGCTTTTTGTTTGACAAGTTTGGAAAAATTATGAAACTGCGTGCTTGTGGGCTTCAGTAAGGACACCCGTAACAATGCCTGGTATGCTTTTCTCGCCGCTCCGTCTTCCCCATCTCCCACCGACCATCCGTGTTCACCCCAATAGGTACCCTTAAAAAAACGTATCGAAGCGTTAAAAAAAAAAAAAAATAATTAGAAACAATAACAAATAATATAATATAATTAATTATAATTTATCATAATATACATAGAAATATACATGAAAAACGTGTAGAATGATCGCTGTTGCAACGCACTATATGTCTATATTTAAAATAGTTTTTTTCCGTTTTATCCAGTTTCCATTAAAATTCAGAAGTGGTTTTCTAATAACGGGGATCATCTCCTCTTGGGCCGCGTAAATCTATAAATCTGTAGGTAATAGCCATCAGTGTTGGCCTTGGCCTAGCACTAAAAGAGCCCTCGGATGCATTTTTCCAGTAGGGCTCCAAAAATATCATCTCATTAAATGATGAAAAAAGTTTTTATAAATAGTGCATGAATAAACAAAAAATAATTTTAAGTACTACAATACATATTGAATATAAGCAAAGAAGCAAACTTCCAAGTGCCTACAAATAACAGTGTAGGTAATTACATTATATTAAAAACTATATATTAGTTTATATACAATGTACATTGATTACAAAGAACAGTTTATAAAAGGATCGTTTGAAAAATTATACTAGTCCTCAGTATAAGAACAATTAATAAATTTATAATGACTATTAAGGAGTAAAAAATAAGTACATTTTTTAAGATATCCAAAGAATTATTAGTTCATATAGTTAAAGTAATTATTATAAAATTCTACTGAAATAACGTTTAACATATTATTATAGATGTATATAGATTACAACTTTACAAGATGATACATATTGTATCAAAAATATATTATGTTGTGTTATACCGTTGTGATATATAGTTTATAGAACTTACAATTACTTCTTATGTACTATTAGGAAAAATAAATGGGATGTGTATATGACATGTGCAAATTACAAAATATTTTCCACCCCCACCCAGCACCCTGCCCCTCTTGCGGATTATAAAGAACTAACCTTGCATTAATCTTATACTATTAAGAATAATTGTTTAAACATAAAAATAATTTTTTTTTACTTGTACTAGTTCCACGTCTAAAAACGCCCATTCTCCTTTGGTCATTCCGAGCCGGTGTGCCGCCAACATGCATTTCCGCACTAACGTTCCCCTAACGCATAATATCACAACTGTAAACCAAAAATGTTCGATTAAGATTTAATACATATCTGTTACTGCAGAAAACTTAAAGTTATACACACCCCTATAATATGGGGGTTGAAATTTTATATGATTCCGCGTTCTTTTGATGTACACTTTCGATTTTAACATAACGAATTCAAGAATTCGGTCTTTTCAGTTCATGACGTATATTATATATAATTATACATTCATACAATCACCATCACAGAGTTTCAAGACACAAATTTGATAACATTATTGTTGTATATTATAACAGTTACACAAAATGAATTGCAGATATTGTTTTTCTTACAAATACAAACAGACTATTATGAATTAATGGACGTAAAGAATGTTTATTATATTTGTCATCGAAATTATAATATTTGATAAGAATAATGTAATATAGCAGTCCGACTGCAATAGCTATAATAATCATAAAATTATAAATTGTACAATTTACCTCGAGCGTACATGCTCGCATCTTTTAAATATAATTCGCACGGATCTTCGTCATTTCCATCCAATTCTCGTATGAAACTCAGAACCCCGTCTTTTCGAAGTCCCGCTTCCAAATTTTTACCTGGAACAATGAAAAGTTTTAAAAATACGAAATGAAAATACTAGTTTTGATTGAAGTGCATTTCTTAGTAAACATTTTCATTAACAACCGAGACGCGCAGTCCCCATTAATCATTATAATAATTTCTTTGACATTATTTTTTAATATACGCACACACATAATTTGTTATATGAATGGATTTTTAGTTACACGCGCTTAGAGTATGTATTTTGCTTATAAATGAAATTGATTTTATCTAGCAAAACGAGGAAAAGTCGAAAAATATCGACGATTTATTTAATAAAGCTATAATTTCGATTAGGTTGTATAAGTGTTGAATTTAAAAGTATTAGTATTCAATTTATTATTCTACTGACACTGTAGGACGTAGGTATATATTATAATATTTTCTGAAATGCGAGAATAAAAGAGAGAGATGTATTCATACTTGATATTTGGCAATATCGAAAAGAGAGTCCAGATGTTTTGATTGGACATATAAAAACTTTGTTTGAAAAATTGGTCATATCATATTTATTATTTAGCCTCTAAGCTATCGATTTCGTACTTTTGTATCCGAATAAATAATAGTTTACAGTTGAAGACTGGAGTTGAATAAACGCTGCGTTATACGATATATGTGTTATATTTACACATGAATAATAAATAATTAAACGGACGTGTACGATAAATGGTACCTAAAATAAATAAATATGTAAGTACAGTTAAAAAAAAAAAAAATAAGAAAAGTACACTCAATTACTTTAGACGTGACAGTTAACTGTTTAGGTATTTGGCTCTAAGTATCATGGTCTCGAACGTTCTGAACTAAGACTGTACATTCATGTCAATTGGTTATAAATAATAATTAAAAACGGGAATGGAGACTGGATTAACGTATGCCTAATTTAATTCCTTAATCTAATTAACTTTTGTTTTTTAATTATTACTTAGCTGCGTAAAATAACAAAGCTTTGTTTTCTAAATATAATTATTTTGCAAAGGTCCTTTGTAGTACTATACGAGTAAATTATGCCAATTGTTAAAAAAAATTTAATCTCATATAAAGACTAGACCCATATAAATTAATTGATAAACAAAACAAATCGTCTTCAAGCTTCGATGGTATAGGTTATGAAATTTAAATTTCAAATTTGAGTAGTGGATATTACATACTCGTATTATAATGATAAATTAACAAAATAGTTCAAATTTCAAAATGCGTGTAAAAGTATACTTTGAAGTGGAAATCAACTTATAAATAGCAACTTACGATTACTATTGGTGTTTTCAAATCTGATAAAATATTTGAAAGACGTAAAACATCTATTTCAAAAACTCGAGATCGAATAAAAATCGCGTATTACCCGTAAAATATTTCTGATGTATCAGCAGAACAACAATAGTAAATCTCGGGGCTACTGTAAAAAAAAAAAATTCATTCTTTATCGAGAATCTGAATCTGACACGTTTGCCAATCGACAGAAAAAAGAAATATGAACAAAAACGATCAAATTACTTGAAAAACTCGAAAGAAAAACCGTAAACTAAAAGGCATATAATAATAATTTTATTTCCATCAAAAGACAATACAGTATAATAATATTAGCTTGAACTTAATTAAAAAATTGATGAATCTCCTCAAAAACCGATGACTGTGCTAGAAGAGAGGCCTCTATAGATAATATGTAGTTAGAAACAAATTTTAACTGTAAAAATTATAAGGGTTCAACTTAATTGAACATTAAATATAAAACCGGATGGGCCTTGCTCTGCTGTACAGTAGGAGATGGAGTACACCTCGTTCATAGGATAGGCGATTACAATAGATTTGTTAAATTTGAATACAATGATGGATATCATTGTATACGAATAACGATTCTGACCGGAGATGAATGTTGGTCTAGAATAGGTATATTAAAATATATTATGTTATATATTTAAATTTAAATATTATGTCAATATTTGATTTTCAAACGTTTATAAAAAAATAATTAGGCCTATGGATTTGAATAATTTTAAAATGATAGTAAAAGCAACTTCTGTAAAATCTTTTATTAAATTTTCAAGTATTTTGTATAAGCCAAATTTCTTTTACCTACAATTATAAAAAAAAAAAAAATGTAAAAAAATGGAATACTTCAAATGTCTCTAAGTAGCTTAAAAATCAGTACAATATTTTGAAAAAAATATGACATAAAGAAAATGCCAAATTTAACAACTGGTGAGAATTTTGTGATTCTACAACTTACACTTTATGAAATACAACAAATATTTAAAATCGTTTTAGAAAAAATTAAAAGAATTTTTATCCACAAAATAGCATTAAAATTATCGCAATTTCGACATATTTCATACAAATTTGGACTTTATGGGCTTATGAAAAAAGTTTGAGTGACACGATTTCCAATTTTTTTTATTTATAAGAATTTTAAGTTATAATTAACCTTGTATTAAATTTTCAAGAATTTTTAAAGAACCTAATTTTTTTTATCAGTACTTTTAAAAAAAAAAAAACTTAGAAAAATCAAAAATTTAAATTTTTTATCAATAAGTCAAAATATGTCAAAATATTTTGAAAACTTAATCATGTATAGAAAACTTCAATATAAAGTGCTAAGCACTCCCAAGCCCCCCCCTAGTTGCGCCCATGCTTATCATATTTAAATATGTATATGACATATATTTATTTATATTTTATTTATAGACATTATAAACACATATTATTATACTATAAGCAATTAGCATTGCCCCTAATGTAATGCCCATTTTCAGTATTTATTGTCATATTTATTAGTTATTATAGTTAACTTAATAACTAGGTATCTATATTAATTTATTATGCATCAGTGTAATATTTGTAAATTATTTTATGGAAGACGTGATCATCTTTTGCGTCATCAAAAAATAAAACATAAAGCCTACCTATATTTGAAAATTTCATTGTGTGTATAAAATAATAATATACTCTAAAAGTTTTATATTATATCCATGAATAATATTTTTAAATTACAATAAAATAGCTAAAATCTTTATTCTCTGTTTTAATATGTAATTCTGTCCAATTTTGAATTTAAAATGTCTGTAAAAATAGCAGTGTTTGTATTTTTTAGTTACAGTATGAGCTATATTAACTATATTAACCTACTGCTACAATATTATGTACTGTAAAAATAATAATGAACTATTAAAAAAGATATTAATAAACGTAATTTAATTATTCAGATCTATAATAAAATATTATCAGTCAGGTTAACTAATAGTTTAAAATTGTATTATATAATACCAGAGAAGAACATACCTTAATATGTATCAATAACTAATAACACTATAAATTAGAAAAATATAAGACCAAATTTGAACCATGTTAAATTGTTTGTAATGTTTAATTAAGATACAGGAAAATAAAAGTATAGTAACGGAAAATAACTATGAATATAATTTTTACATTATAAAACTTTGATCATAAATATAAATATTAACATTATGAAACTAATAAAATGTAATAATAATTATAAAATAATATTTGGTATGTGTATATCTTTTAAAATCACATAACAATATTAATAATAATAAGAATAAGTTATATACCTATATAATTGTTGGCTTAAAGTTATAATAGTTTACAAATTCTACATAAATCTTATGTAAAAGGCAAAACAATAGAACTCTTAATCCCACTAAAAGCCATGACTTATAGGGCTTTAGTAAATTTTTATTTTATTCTATTTTATTGTATAATGTATATGCCTATGTTTGGTTACAATAAATGAATAATAATAATAATTATTATTATTATTATAAATTACGTATATATATTATATTACTATTATAGTATTAGTCTCACTATAATAGTTATCCAATTTGGTAATTTTTTTTATCTGTACTCTGGAACTTATATTTAAAAATCACATAATGTGTGTTTTATAAGTATAATTATTTGTTTTTTCTGCCATGTTAAGAATAGGTAAGTACTTTGAATAATCATAGAATGAGTAGTGATCTTTCTCTATGATTATAAAAAATAAAATGTTATTGTTAACGGATAATGTTCATAAATCTAATAATCTATAATCTAATATTTGTGGTCCATCTAAATTGTAAGTACTTAAATAATCATTTATAAATCACCATTTTTTGCCATGGTTTGGTTTGGTTTGGTTGAAAACAATGCAAACCCGCAGTTATTAACTATATTGTTGGATTTCATCATTGAATTTAAGTACCTACAGTATTTAATTTTAATACATACATTATACATTTATTTAAAATTGTAAGACATTTTTTGGATAACTAGGTATGTTATTTGTTACTAAAAAAAAAGTTATGTATAGGTAATTATTGATTTTTAACTTAGTTAAGTTACTTTTATTTTCTAATTAACTTGTAATATTTACAAATTAATAAAAATTAATGTAACTTATATTTTTCCATATCAACTTAACGAATTAAAAAAAGTAACTAACTTACCCAGACTTGGAAAAAATAATACTTCGTAACTTTCTGAAGAGTGGAAACTTTTGTTTTATAAAAAAGAATAAAAGTCGTATTGTCTGTGTTATATGCAAGTTTTCATTTAAATGGTACAATAACCTTTATTCCCACATGAGTTCTGAACATTACATGACTGTAACAATAAAACATTTTACTTTTGACGGAGAAAACAGTGAGTTGATTATGAATATAACATACCTATAAGTTTATAAATATGAAACCTTTTTTTATTCAACTTATAGGATTCAAAGATTGGAATCAGGAAATTGAAAAGAAAACTCGAAGTAGATATTTCAGATCTACAGGTCAAAGAAAAATTTCCAATGGTAGTAAGATTTGCAAAGAATTCTTTTGCCACCGGTCATTTGTGCCAGTTGTAAAGACTGAAGGGCGTAAGAGAGCTATTAAAAGCTTGGGTACAAATAAAATTTCAGTTGCCTGCCCATCCGGAATGTGTGTGGAAATCAAAGGAACTGAAGTCAATGTAGATTTCATTCGCTTACATTTGGGTCACAAATGTGAGGTGACCAGAATGGTACTATCAAATGATGAACGAACTTGTATTGCAAGTAAGTAAGGCTCTCTTTCAGTTTATAATTAAATTTTGTTTACCAAAGTTTTTTCATTTATACTTCACTTTTAACTTTTTAAGGAAAGCTTCGTCAAAGTGTTCCTGTGGACCGAATAATGCAAGACATAAGAAGTACAATTAATCCAGATCCTAAGAAGTTTGACCGTATTCATTATACAGAGAAAAAGGACGTACATAATATCCAACGTGATTACAAACTTGGATATCATATAATGATATTTCATGAAGATGACGAAGTTAGTGTAGATGTTCTAGTTCACACTCTGCTTGAAAAAAAGGACACTGTTATACTCCATTACAACAAAAGTGATATCTTATTCCATTTAATTATTATGACTCATTTTCAAAGAGAAATATTGAAAACATTAGGTCACCACAATTGTATTTGCATTGATGGAACACATGGGATGAATGCAAAGAAGCCAAAAATTCAGCTCTTTGCACTACTTGTAATCGATGAATATGGGAATGATGTTCTAGTTTTATTTTTCTATTCTAATAAGAAAGACACTACTTCTATGCTATTATTTTTCGAAAAAGTAAAAGAAGCTGTTGGTCTGCAGATTGAAGTAGCCGTTTTCATGTCTGATGATACACCTCAGTTTTATAATGCATAATTATTTTTAGAGTTGATTCTTCGTTGAGGGCTTCTTTGATGTTGTGTGGTAGGTTGAGCAGTTTTCGGGTTGGTTCGTGTATTTGGCATTCTTCAAATATATGTTTTATTGTAATACGAGTTTGGCATATGTTGCATATAGGGGGTTGATCTTTACTGATGAGGAACGAATGTGTAAGAAAAGTTTGTCCGATTCTTATGCAGTTGATGGCAATATTTTGTCATCGGCTGAGGTCCGGGGGAGTACACCACCGCTTTACTGTACTTTTAATGGACTTAAGTTTGTTGGTTGGAGGGATGGAGTCCCATTGATGTTGCCATGACTTGAGGGTTTCATATTTCATGGATGTGAAAATGTCATTAGATGCTATTTTATCGATGGTGTATTTGATTATATTTTTACTAGCTAGAGAGGCTGCTTCGTCAGCCATTTCGTTTCCTTTAATGCCTACATGAGAATATTGCACTGATGCATAATAAATTAATAAAGATACCTAGTTATTAAGTTAACTAATAACTAATAAATATGACAATAAATACTGAAAATGGGCATTACATTAGGGGCAATGCTAATATGCTTATAGGATAATATGTGTTTACAATGTCTATAAATAAAATATAAATAAATATATGTGATATACATATTTAAACATGATAAGACTCCGCGCATGCGTACAATGCATGTTGGGGTAACGTAATATAACCGCGAGTCTCTTGTGAAGAAATTCGGCAAACGTCAACTTTGGTTAGGTTCATAAATCTGGACGGTCACGAAGATAAATACAAAATATAAAACTATCCACAGTATAAACAATTGTTACACCGCGGGAGCGTGGGACCATATAATAATATAAAATAGTTTCATGTTGAAAATAAACACCACCGCAATGCACTTGTTTAATTTATAGCGCGGAACCGTCGGTGTTCAATCCAAACACACGTCGTAGTTCGTACCTAGGTACTATTAAATAACACGTATACAAGTACATTTTATATGTTATAAATGTTATAATGTTATTTTTTGCGTGAAAAAAATTCTTTTACAACATATTATAAACTATATAACGTTAGAGCGGTTGTTGTTGGGTTTTATAGTCTTGTACACTTTACGTACACAATAATAATAATAATATTCTATACATTATTAAAAATAAAAAGTTGGTTTATACACTGCACATACCTACTAAGTTTAAATATTGTTATTGCTCTTAGCTCATAGAGTACGTACTTATTTTATATATATTTTATTTACTCGGTTAATTATTGCTTGACGCACTGACGCAATTGTATTATTGGAATCACAATTTTATTACTGTTGAAATACAAGATAACATAATTTTTTTGTCTACAGAATCATTTTAATGGAAACTTAATTTTTGTTATTTTTATTAATTTTAGATTCTGAAGGGAGTGATGGAATCTATTGGTTTTACAATGTGTGTTTTTTTTTTTATTTTTATTTTTTTTGTGTCTGAGGACACGATTTTTGGTAGTAAAAATGCTTTGATTTTCTTAAACAGTAACTTTTCTGAAAGGAAAGTGAATGTAGGATGGTACTTGGGTATGTCAAAAATCCAACTTATTCAATACTTTTTAAAAAAATCGAAAAAAACGATAAAAAAATTACAAAAAAAACTGGAAATTTTACGCAAAATCACGTTTTTACAAAATACATTTTTTTAAAATGCTCTAACTCAAAAATGAAAAACCGCAATAACTTGAAATTTTCACCAAATCTTTATATTGACGTTCTCTATATATGCTTAAGTTTTCAAAGTATTTTGACATATTTTGACTTATTTATAGACAATTTAAATTTTCGATTTTTGTAAAATTTTTTTTTTTTAAACATCTATAAAATTTAATTGGCAGACCAAAAACTCTTGAAAATTTAATACAAGGTTTATAATAAGTTAAAATTATCGTCACTAAAAAATGTCGAAGATCGTTTTACTCAATTTTTTTTATAAGTCCATGAAGCTCAAATTTGTATAAAATGTGTCAAAATCACGATAATTTGCAAGTTATTTTGTAGATAAAAATTCATAAAATTTTTTCTGTTTACACCTAAGGTTCAAAATTTTAACCCTAGTTTTCCCATAAGCTAATCTTCAAAAATATATAAAAAAATTTCTACTAGACTTAAAAGAAAAAATTTTATGACTGTTTTAATTTTAAACTTTTACGAAATTGCATTAAAATTCAATTTAAATATAAAATACTATATTATTATATACACATTTTAAACAAACATATTAACTCCGTTCAGAATCGTTATTCGTATACAATGATATCTATCATTGCATTCAAATTTAACAAATCCATTATAATAATGACTTATCCTATAAATTAGGTACACTCCACCCCCAACTGTATAGCAAAGCGAGGCCCACCCATTCTTTTTTTTATTTTATATTAAGATGAAACGTATATCAGTTAATTTAATGCAAATTTTTGATATAAGTACAATGTAACATGATAAATAATTAACGAAGAAATAAGCCACATAGTGATGACACTTTAATTTATATTGTTTGTTTAATTAACATGTTTTATTTTTTTAATAGATATGAAATGATAATAGTACATGGTATTATAGTTCAATTATATATTGTACGATAGACAGCACTGATGTGATCATATTGAACATCATTGTAATATTGTAGTATGTCTTACCAGCTAATATCACAGTAAGTTACTCTATAGGCAAGGCCAGTTTATTAGTATACAACTATAGTTTATTTATATAGTTATTTTATTAAAAAAAAAACCATAAAAACGTAAAATTCATATTTTAACGTAACATATGCTTTGTTTGAAAATAGGAGATAATTTTTCTAAAGTGCAACCAAAAAAATAATTTCACTTTAAGTGATAATAATAATAATAATCCAAAATGTTATCACTTACCCACGGTTAGGGAAAATAAGTCCGAGCGGTCTTGTATCAAAGCCACGTGACGCCAATTAAACTTTTTGAAAATGCTTAAAAATACAAGCCTTAATCTGCACTGACAGTATGACATTCTCGTTAACGTTGGATACTCGGATTTTTCCATAAAAATCCCCTGTAAAAACATTAACATAAAAAATGATAACAAATATACTTATTTAATCGGTCAAATTCGAAGTAGATAATCGAAATAGATAACTGTAAGGTGTAAGTATAACAATAGTAGTAATATCAATGATATAAAAAATTTTCGTTTTTTTTCATTAATATAAAGTCGGTATAAATTGTAGTAAAAAAGTCTGAAAAAATTATTTTGTACAACGAAAATCAATAACAAACGGAGGGTTTTCATCATTTATCTGAATTTATTGCCCGGTACATTATGTCAAAGTATACTTTCGGAGAAATTTTTCATTTGAGCGATTTAAAAATCGGTTCCTTGAAAATGTAATATATTTTTCATAAATTCATTCCGACTCGAAACCATTACTATCGCATTTCCGTATCGAAATAACCGAAAGATGAAACTAATGACTTTCACTCCCCCCCCCTCTCACTCCATCATAGGGATTATTTCTAAAATTGTTTAATTTAACTTAATTTTGTTATTTATGACGTTTTCAAATGCCAATATATATTCTTAACTTCTTCAAAATTTAAAAGTTTATTTTTTTTTCCAAACATTTGTGCTGCGTGCTGATGCGGAAAACAAATGGGGAATATTAGTTATTATTATTTTTTTTTAACATAAAAATTGTATTATTAAATTAACACAATATATGGTAGTACACAATAATATTAAATTATTATACGTATATATATATATATAAAAAAAAATAATTTTAAATATAATATAATATAGTAAGTATAAACATAGTTTAGATAAAATAATACAGACTATTTATTAACAAATTATAAATATTTAATACATTATGTTATACTTAAAATAATTGAAAAAAAAAAAATTCTAAAAGCTTTATAAAATCATAATGTTGGAAATTTTCATTAGTTATAAATAAAAATATTATGAGTAAGTGAATTTAGCATAGGTACAAGGTATATGAATGTATCATATGCAATATTATGTCAATATAAATATATCAAATAATTTTATTCATTAAACAACCGAGAGATGACGGGTGATATTATACAATTTTATCGTAGCATGTTAAATCAGGAAAGTATTTCAATATATATAGAACTACATTGAGTACCTATTGGCGTATGAATAATTTCTGTATTGAATTCTAAAATTCTCGTGAAACGTATAGACAATTTTAAATATTTTAAAAATGGCGATTTTTACTTGAAGCCGTCAATAAAAATGATCCAATATAGTGACCGTTTTGAGAAATTGTCTAAATATTGTATCACTTTAAACGATTACAAATGGACATGAATACATAATTAATATTTACTACTCTAACAATTTAATAATAACCATTTATTTGTATTACTTTGAAACGTTTATTAATACTTCAATGTGCATTGAAGTTTGATTAATATACAAGTTGTGATTTTAGCCATCGTCGAGTGGAATATTAATGTTTATTTTCTACCGAAACGTTTTTGCAGTTAAAATATTTAATTCTTATTATGATTATTTTCGCGGTATCGAAGATGCGTGCAAAATTAGGTACCTACCCCACCAATATACATAAATAGTAGATATTGTATTTAAATCTTTTAAACAATGATAACTACATGTTTGAATAATTTTCGTGATTTTTGTATTATTGAATAGTATAAAAAGTTATTTCGAGAAGATATTCAGCGAACAGATGAAGCTCACGACGAAGTATTCACAAAGAAAATAAATAATTTTCACGGAATTTATGTAAGTAAATCTCAGTTTTTGCACTGGACACTGCGTATTGAAAATCGAAGATAAATGACATTTCTTCATTCACGCGTGTTTTAAGTGCGTATTGCGTACTGTAATTTGTACTTTTATGATACGAAAAATATTTCGACCAAGGTGTGTATATATATATAAAATATAATTGCGTGTTACATTGAAACGGTCTATCAGTGCGTTTCACGGTAGAGAATACGAATATCACGCTTAAGGCGTTTATTGTTCGTATTTTTTTTTCCTCCTGTCAGACACACCGCATAGATAAGTACAATTATTTGATCCATAGCATAATGTATAAGCTAAACATTTAACAACATATATATATATTATGTACAACTGTAAAATTATTATAAATTAACAAGCTAGTAGGTAGATAAAATAAATATGTAAATAAATGACAAATATAATCAATCCAATGACAATAAAATATGGTAACAAGGAAAAAGCCCCTATGTATTGAATCTCTGCATGCAACATTTTGACGGCTAATTTTTAATCTCACGGGAGATTTGTAGCAGTTTTTAAATTATTATTGTTCAATTTTTTTTTTTTTTACGATCAATAAATCCGTCTTTTACCTTTTTTATGCTTTTTATGATATTATACGAACAACGTAACGCCAGAACATTATTTTCTCTCTCTCTCTCTCTCCTTCTCATTTTCTCTGACTTTGTTTTATTTAGGATATTTCATATCTGCAGCTTTACAAAACGTTCGACATAGAGTTCATGAATATTAAACTAGACAGTCAAATATGTTGATACTGCAGCTGTATTATAATTCAGTCACACGTGATGTTTTAGTGACAACACATAATATAACGAATGCATATACACTATTGGCGAATGTCGGTTGTACCGTAACACTTACATATTATGCGTATAGGTACCGACCGTCGACGCACAACTATATAATATGTACATCGTACGTGTTATACTACACGTGGAATAATATTAAATTATAATCCATACATAGTCTCGGAATAAAATATGTATATAATCACACTGTCTTGTCCGAATTAGTTACGCGTAGCGTGCGGGCCTCTTAATAGAATATAATATTACAATAATAATATTATGTTTTAATTATGTTCTGCCCGTGATTTATTCTTGTAAAAAAAAATACGATATCCCCGAGTACAGTCTGCATACTGTATATACCAATGGTGGATTTTCAATATTTTTTTTTTTTTTTTGGGGGGGGAGGTCCTGAACAATTATATGTATTTCTAACGCATACTATGAGTCAAATACACAATTGTAATCACAGAGACATGGAATACAATCCGTATATAATATACAGCCATCGTCCGTCGATTATTGTCATTATGTTAAAATTGAAATAAAACTAAATACATATAAGATTATATCGGAGTCTGGGGGGGAGGGGCGCAGACCCCATGGAACCTTCCCCCTTTCCCCCCGTAATTCCGCTTGTGGTATATAAAACACCGAATCCGAGTATTGGAAGGACACGGCAAAAATTGCAGATTTGTTACGCGAAAAACATAACGTAGTATTTTGTACAATGGAATATAATATAATAACAACCTAACAATCTATAGATTTGAAAATAATCGGAAGGACTATATATAAGAATACCCAGGCTCCTCTTGGCGATTTGCACTTTGGGGTGTGCTTCTGCATTGTTGCAGGTGCTTTTGGACAGTGCCCGAATAAAAATAATATTGTATTTTTGTATCCTTATAAGTTATAATGATATAAATATACGAGTATGTATACACAATTGATATTTTTTTTATCTTTCGTGTACGACAAAACCTTTTAGACTAATATTATATTCTGATCGATGCTGATTTTTTTCTTAAGAAGTAATTGTTGAACAATCAAAGAAGAAAAAAACATTTTTTTTTGCATTAAACGTGTACACTGTGTAATACGTTTGAAAAAAAAATGTTACTTACCGAATCATTTTTCCATTTTGGCAGTTTTCCTAGTATGCCCGACATCACAGAAACTTGTCCTTCTGCCGGCGGCTGAAAATGAATCACATTGGTAGACGGTATTATACGTAATATATTATACGTAATGTAATTTATTATTATTTTCTGAGAGTGGTTTTTTTCATATCAGATATTTAGGACACCAATGCCAGAGTGTACAGGATTGAAATATAGCAATAGTATGAATAATATGAAAATGCGCCGGCTTACTTGGTCTCCCATTCCGGTTATGATCGGTAAATTCCAATATGCGGCTAATCTGGCGACGGGCTCCAATGCAAAAGCGCACGCTGGTCCGATGAACGCGATGACTTTATCAGAAAAGTACATTTTGGCAGCCAACCCGGGTGCTTGAGCACCTGAGCAAGACGGATAACTATATAAAAAAAAAAAAAATCGTATCGAAAACATGTTAGGTAATCCGTACAATTAAACTGTGCGCACAAGATATCGATTCTTGAGTTGAATAAAAATATTATCTCAAGTAAATTGAAAGGAATTTTGTGAGTGATATAAATTAAATAATAATATAAGGATAAGTCGTAAAACGAAAATAATAAAAAAAAGACCGAGATAATTGGGAGTAGATAGGATTTAAGTAGAGGAGGACATGTTTTATTAGGATGGCGGACGCAGCACTCAATAAAGAAAAAAAAGGAAATTTGAAATTTAAAATAATATTTGTTTAAAAAAAATATCATCAAAATAAATAAATTTTATTTAATTGTTATTATTTAATTACAAAAATAATTCGTGAAATACACGTTATTTAACTTTAGGAATAATCAATCACATATATAACAGGAATATTTGCCGTTACCACGAATAAAGGTACACGAGTATATTTATTTTGATGTTTAACTAAAATAATTTTGAGAGTCACTGGTTTTTATGATTTATTTAAATATAATTAGATTTTAATTTATTGTTCGTATAGTAATTCAAGTATAATACACGCAAGAAGACTATAATTTAAATTGTTCGGGAGATATTTTATTTCTCTAGATTAGAGCAATTATTACTATTAATTCTAAGTAAAATAAGCATTAAAATATTTAAAGATATTTAATTACATATACTGTTTTCATTTCAATATTCGATATACTTCATCTGATAAAATCAATATATTGAACAACATTAAATAAAGTCTATAGGAAACAAAAAAATTAAAAAACATGTATATCCAGTACAGAGTCCAAAACTGTTTCAACCTTTAAAAATGTGATTTTTGAAAAATCCATTCTTAGTTCACCTATAATCTATATACATAATAATAAATTATTAATAATAGTATATTATCTCAAAACTTCAAACTAATCGTTATTTAGTAGTTTTGGCTTTATATTGATCTACGAGCGAGTAAAATATTTAAATATATTACTTCTTTTTTTTTAAAATGCGTAAAAATAGTAATAATAGTAATAATAATAACACATTTTTTATTAACACTATAAAATTGTTTTTTAATTTATATACATATAACTTGATAATATTAAAATATTCAAAAAAAAAAAAGTATGATAAAATATAAAATATAATTAAATAAAAAAATATATTTAATTGTGATGTTGCGGTAAAGAGTAAATTATGTTCATTGAATATAATATATGTTTATTTTATTGATAATTTGCTTTTTTTAATAAATTCAAAATGATGTCCCTGTTTTATAATAAGGAAACATTTTTAATCTACGTACAGGGATATGAAAAACACTAAAAAGGAGGCAATCATTTATAAATAAAAATAAAAGTTAAATATGTAAAATACGATCTAAAACTTAAAATAAAATTTTTGAAACATATTTGAATTTTTGCTGAATTTCTCGTAAAAGTATACAAAATATTAATTTAACATTTCGGTTAGAAACAAATGTTAGTTCATAAACTATAAACTAAGGAGAGTAGTGCGGTTCAATTTATTCGTTTCTATTCAAATAAAAAACTGTGTAAGCTATTGCAATTGCACGCATTATCTTGCATTTATATACTTCAAATATTATACTATATTATAATACAGCTGAATAAGTGATTTGTAAATAGCTGTTTTCGAGGTGACCTCGTTGTATTGTTGCAAAATCTCCGGTATAGTATAGAACTATGTATATATAAACGATTCATTATATTATTAAGGGCTGCACAGCGCTTTTCACTTTTGGTATATTTTTACATCGAAACCTCTTTTATAACGTCGTAGCTGGAATTAGGTATTGCATTACAACATATTTCTACACACCACGCACTCCGAACAGCCGGAATTTAATTCCATGCGACCGAAAGAAAATAAATAATAAGATAATATCGGTAGAGGATGTACACGTATACAAGGGTTGCTGCAAGGGGACAAACAGGTTACCTGCGAGAAAACCTCGTAAATACATTTACGAAGTCTCTGTTCGATAAACGCATAAATTTCTTCGAAACAATTACTGCCCAAGAATTTATGCTGTGAAAATTTCATTCTGGTCGAATGTTTTATTTCCGTCGTAAAGTACATAGAGTGGAGTCCAACGAAAATAATAATAATAATAATAATAATAAAACAAATATGAAACGAGGGTAAACATGCGTGGGATAATTAAAAACAATTTTGGTTCAGGTATCTAGCCATACATACATACGCGTTAATTATATATTCCATATTGCTCAAAGACCAGTTAACCTTAACAATGGGAAATCAATTCGTTAACAAGCGTATTTATTTGTTTACAAGACGGACTTCATTAATCCTTAAATTAATTGACCTCGTGTATGCGCATATATATACAGACTACACGAATGCATCATGCGAACCCAAATATGCAGGTCTTAGCAATGTCATTAAATTTAATAGCAAAGGTATTCGAATGTTCTACAAATACGAGAATAATCAATGCTAATAAGTGTATTATATTTGGCTTTGACATGGTTTTATTTTTATACTAATATAACCATCTTGTCGGAACTGTTTAAACCCAAATCAAACGTTCAGGTCGAGTGACACTAGAAATCAGAATACTCTATATATAATAAGTATCTATATTATATTTGTATCATAATATTAGTTATAGTAAAAATCCAAAATCCATCAAAAAATTCAAAAACTGATTTTGATTAGTTAAAACTATAATTAACATGGACCCTCAACGTTGGAATAAGTTATAAGTTTTAACTTACTTTTAGATTCTGAACGGAGTTCAGACATTTAAGTTTAGTATATATTATATTATTATGCATTTAGTTTTGGTATCTATATAACCATTGATATTTATTGCAGTACTCTTGTTATCGGGATAACATTACATGGTAATTTTGTTCCCATTGCGATGTACAAAAACAATGTTAAAAATATGTAATGTAGTATAATAATACATACTGTGTTTGATATATTAAGTATCTTTTTATAAAATGTATATTTGTTTCTTATTTAGGGCTTTATTCGAGTTCTTATTGTTATACTTAAAAATATCTTTAAATGCTAGTAAAAAAATTGAATTTAAAAGATTTTTTATGAATATTTGTTAACATCATTATACCTTATAAATTATGCATACTAACAAAAAAAAAAATCAATTTTACCAAAATGTTTTTGATTTTGGTTCAAGATTTGTTGATTTCGTATGAAACTGATGAGTAAGCCTTTATGGATCAATTATTACAATTAAGTATTGAAACACGCGGCTATATTATTATTATATTTATTGCGGAACAACATAAAACATCTATAAATCTACAAGGAGAGAAATATCGATTAACGATACATCGTCCAACTAACCTCGGATAGACATATCTATCAAAATTCATTTTGTGTTGTCGGATTTAAAATTAGAGTAATCTGACTTAGTTAAGACAGTTTAAAATTTTACAATTTAAAAAACTCATAAGTCGTATAAAAATTAAAATTTCATAAAAACTTCCGTAGAGCCATGGATAATGTTCTTAACTTTATATTCAAATAGGTCAGATTACTCGAATTTTAAATGCGATAGCAAAAAATTAGTTTGAGTGAACACAGATTTGCCATGTTCTATACGTTTATAGAATAAAGGCAACATATTATGCTGGTGTGGCGTTCTCTTAAATAAAATTGTCTTTCATACTATATATACGCCTGTATTGACGGTGTACGGGATTCACAAAGTATATATATAGCCATATAGAAAAAAAAAAATAAGTTAATCATAGAGAAGAGTGAAGAAAAAACTTGAATGTGTTCGTGTTAAAATACAAAAATAATATACAGGTAAACTCATACAAAGTTGCGTTATAATAGTCGGCAGTTCGTCGTGCGTGAAGCCATTGACCAAAATAGCCTGGCGGTACTCGTACTCGATGTTATTATATGGTATTTTATTATATATTAATTTTATTGAATTTTTTTACAAATCCGAAAACAACGAGTAACGTCCGTATCTTTATGATCTATACACGCATTATAAATATTTAAAATTTTCGTGAAAATGATTATCATTATAGCGTACTTAAAAACATTTTTATAAATATCTACCGAGTCGAGTATTTGATGAGATAACTTATATTTATGATTTGCGTAGAATTTTCGTCATAATATTACAATAAAGTTATATAATATAATAAATAATATTATAAAGATATATCATTTTATTAAATAAAAAAAATATATATATATTATATCGAAAAGTGACCTTTCTAAAGTAGGTATCATCTGTGTTAAAATTCCGAAATAAAAAGTTATGTGAAACTTTTTGATGCCGATTTACTACAAGAAATAGTATTTAGAGATGAGAAAAAACATCATTGTAAAATCAATACATTCCTCGGTTTGCCCATAACTTGTACTCAAATAAAGTAAAAAAAAAAAATCGAATTTCAGCGTTATTATTTACCTATTATATTATTTCTGCCAAGAAAACGAACGATCCAAATCAATCGTTATCTCCTCTGCACTTATTTATATTTGATGTGACGATGTCATTATAAATTGAATCTTTTAGATATTTTTAGGCTCATTATTATTTAAAGGTGATGTAAATTATAATTTAAAACACGTTAGATAGTACTCAGGTTCCTACAATATGATTTTACATAAGAAAGTGCAGTTTATAAATTTGTTATAGGATATGAATTATAAATGTGAAAAATTTAAAATTTTAAAATTTGTTATAATATTTTAACTATGAATTGTTCTCATTCATTAAAAAAGAAGTCAATTTCAAAATTTTAAAATAAAAAATTATCGGAGTGAAATCTATGGACATAATAATATATATTATACGACCAAGTTCAGTATTATATGTCTACAGGGGGTAAAGGATTCCTATAATTATTGAAATGTATCTTAATTCTACGTTTTGTAGCAAAGCTATTCCTCTCGTTTATATATATTTCTCTTATAATTAATATTTTTACGTCCAACTGAACTATCGTTTACAATGAAATTCTATGAGTTCGTTTAGGAATAGAGGTAACAATATCGCTGTAAGATAATGAGATCTAAATGAAATATACTCAACAACCGGCATTATACTTACTAAAATCACAAAAATAGGCTTTTGAAATATCATTAACAGGATTTCGTTCACTTTTACCGTTTGAATAGATCCCTATACGTTATACGTATATAAACTCTAGAGGTTATTATTTCGAGTAGTTAATAAAGTGATAGGTTCCTAGTTTTTTTTTCAAAAAGGAAACATGTGGTTAGGTTTTTAATTAAATTACCGCAGGTAACCTAACCATGGTTGACAATTACCTGAATTTTTTAACAAGTGTATAATACGCCGTGAAAAAGGACACTTTTCCTTCCCATTACGTATGATAAACCGGAAACGATTTTTCAAAAACATATAGGTAGTTTTGAGATTTTCTCGTTGTTCAGCGTTACAACTATGTAGTATTATAGCGTTGCAGTGACAACATATATTTAAACATAATCCACTGGTTCTGATAACGAGAACGGAAAAAATGATCTCGAATGATTTGAGTGTAGATTATGATTTTTACTTCGAAAATGTTGATTATCACGATGACATCTGAAATATCTGATACGGATGAGTCGAAAGTCTGCTTCAACAGTGCCAGGTCCACGATATTGAAGACTATATCGCAGCGTATCGGACGGCCAGTATAGTCTTTTGGCGTCTAAAGAGTAAGTCAACCTACGATTAGTATAACCATTGATTTTGAATTTTAACTGCCACAAGGGCGAAATGAATACTGACAATATTGTGATCGCACATGGTTTTTAATAGATAGTATTTGTCGAAAACAATGCATTTAAACAGAGACGTTTGTTTTGTAGTGACATTGTGACTATTATTGTACATTATTAATAATTCACCGTCGTTTTGCGTGCATGATATATTTCCGCTACGCACTTCAGCCCGGGGGAATACACGATACGACCGGGAGTAAACTTAGAATACAAGACGTGTTTTAAGGACATAATATACACATTAATCTATCGGGACCAATAGCAGCTAGGCACGCACGTGTATACGAGAATCAGTTTTCATTCAATATGCTCTTTTGAAGATTGCTTTTTTTATTCCTTTTATTTCTATACCCGCAGCTGTATACGTACATTGCTCTACGTGGTGTATTATATATAATATATGTGTAATGTATTGCCTGTATAGGGTTGACGTTCAAACGGTCTATGTACGCAAATCGTGTCATTGGAGGGTCGCGCTCCGGTCTGATAAACCGTTAAACGTTTCAGCGTCTGTGAGCTTTCCCGTACCGTCAAACGTACGACTCCAACGGAAATTGCGCAGATGATAAAAACACGGGAGTAATAATACGTAATGATAACGAGGCGATGATTATTCCGTTAATGTGTATGATGAATAGCATTTTATGATTTCGATTATTTTCAAATGTCCCACTTTTCACTATACAAATAAGCTGTTGCACACAGTTTATTTATATTATACTAGTTGACCCGGCAAACGTTGTTTTGTCAAAAAAGTTTTTTTTAAATATTAAATGGACCCGGTGAACTTAACACCTTCAGATAAACTTTAGAGTGATAATAAAACATATAGTTCAAGAATTTATTTATTAATTTATTTGAATTGAAACAAAAATCAGTTTAGTGCAATATGATAAACAATGTTTTTCGTTTTGTTTTCTGGCGCAAAAACAAACAACGAAGACGGTTTGCCAACACACTAACTGGCAACTTACAGCTGACCTTGTGAAAAATATGAACATTCTAAATTGATCCCCCAGACTTCCAACGATTGGCCTTGCGCTTTATTGATTGTCACCGCAAAAGCCAATCGAACGGGAAACAGAATCCGTTTGAATTGAAATGGAAGATCTGTTGGAATGATTGGAATTCGTCGGATAAGGAATTCCTCTACTTTGAGATTTCTCTTGATGATCGTTGCTTGTATTACATTGTTCATCAGTTTCTTAACGGGTAATGCGTACCATAGCATAATTTAGGATGATTTAGATTCCGCAACAAATGATCAATCTCATCTTTAGCTGTAAATTATGCGGTGAAGTTCCTGGCACAATAAAATTGCACTCACGCAGTTTTTCTGGTAACGCCAACAACGGAAAATGGAAAATGAATAATAATAATGAAAATAATCGAATAGTTATATTTCATATAGATAAAACCTAAATTTTACGACTGTTGTGTTTTATGTAAGGAGAGGGTATTTATTACGGATATAAATAAAATCGAACGGAATAAAAACGATACGAAAATTATCACTTTACAAAATTTAAACATTACTTTATATAGTGAAACATAATATCAATGCCTAATATTCAATACACTACATATTTCTCCATGTTGATCCAATTTTTTTGGCGTTGGCTAGGGGCTTCATTTTAATGATTAATTATGCCATATGGACAATTTTATAAGCTAAAGCTTCCTGTAGCTTTTTCAATTCGAAAAAACATTCCGGAACTCAAAAAATCAATCATCCAAAAAATTTAAAAAAAAAAAATTTAAAAAAAAGGTTTTTCCAACATTTTTTTTTTCGTAAAAACCTTCTGGCAATTACAAATAAAAAAAAAAAAAAAAAAAATTGAGCCAAATCAGCCCAGCTGTTTTCAATTGATGAATTGTTATACATTTTTGGCTCCATTTTTATATATATATAGATTATATTCATTTTATGCATTTTAAATCGAAGTTTTCTTTTGAAACTATTATAAGAAAATGGAAAATGAAGGTCTAAATTCTTTTGTAAAATAATACTGAACATTGTACATGTCTGTGCAATTTAAAATCGCATGGGAAAAATCAGTTGTTGACCATTAACATTGTGTGTATGCTCGTATGTGCCGATATCTTTTGTGAGTTTTTTGGATTATTTATTTTAATACTATTGCAGTGTACATCATGAAAATGATTACTGATAAAGTAATACATAACACACCTAAAATCTCCATCATATTTAACAACAAATGGCTTAAATTCTATTTCAATTTTATTGATTTTCTTTTACATCATAGGTAGCAAAAATATTACATATAATATTATAAGATTAACATAGATTTCATAGACATGTAATGTAAAAAAAAATTACATTATGAAGTAAAACCATAAAGATATGACCTAGGATGAAGAACGAGAAAACGTATTTTGTATATATTATTGTTGAAAAATGTAATGTTAAGTTAATCTTGACGATTATTCCTGAATTAATTAGTCAATTGTATAGTCAAATATATCCGTGGATGTTATACTTTTTAAATTTTAGTTATACGTTATATATGATTCATGCTGTTTTAAAACGTAATATTATATGATATCATGATGTGCGCTCCTTGGATTTCATTTTAGACTCGTATAACTACGTTGTGATATCACAATTCCCTCGAAGCTAGTTTTTTATTCGAGTAAAAGAATTTCTCAATGTCAAAATAATGCTTCGGAGGTTTGAAAATAAAAATGTCAATGGTATACTACTTACGTCATACTATATAGTACTATTACATAATGTTGATAAAATACAAAAAATTGACACGTTACAAGTTATAACTGCATAGATATACGTAGGATGAAACATGTTTGATTTTGCGTTAGTCATTTTTTTCATACATAATCTGATATACAGTTGTACTTTGTGACAGTAATCCATATTTCTTTGATGTTTTTTGAAAAACGTCTCTAGAGGTATGCGCACTTTTTCTCATGCATTTTATTAGGTTTTCCATACGTGATGATGGAAATTCCCAAATGCATGTGTTTTCGATATTGTATATCAATGAATTATACATGATTTGACTATTTATATCCGAATCACTACAAAATATACCTTTATCGCCGAATGATAGGGAAAACGTAGTTACGTTGTGACGTATTCGTTTGTCAATCGTTTTTTGCTACTGAGCACTTTGGTTATATAAAAAATTTTTTTATCTTTTTCGGTACACAGCAAAGTTGGGTAAATGGGTACCCTTATTTCTGTTGGCATTTTAACCATTTTAGTATATAAGATTTATTTTTTTATGACTGAGAACGGGCTGCGGTTCATATTACAGAAAACTTACAATGTATTCACAATAAGTGTAAACTGTAGAGTGAACATATTAAAATATTATTCATCAGACAAAAGTGGAATACGGCTTCTCATTAGTAACACAACACGCATCATCTTAAACATCAATTGATAACGGAAATGCACAGGGATATGATGCAAGGATAAAGTGATCCATTGAGTGATTTCAACTGTACGTTCGAGTAATCTTTGTACTCGCATCGTTGTAATTCGAGTAATCGTTGTATGGCAATGTAATGTGTTCGATTCGGTCTTAAGTTATTAAAAAGTAAAATTGATAATTTTAGCCATTTTCAAAACAAATACAACTAAACTTATATCGAGCCTAATTCGATCCTCGGCCTCTTGTTCGATTCTACCACTTCTGTCATTTATCTGCGATACATCTCCCAGAACTTATAACGAATATAAAAATAATAAAAATCATACCGGAGGCTAGTATATTATAATTTATAATAAATTAGAGTGGTCACCGTGTTAAAACTGAAGAGTTATAGATGCACTTTTGAAATAAAAACTACCACTACAATATAAACGTGAAATTGTGGTTTGATGGATTTCTTATTTTCTGTTCGAATCATCTGTTTATTTAGAGTATATATATATATATATATTATTGCTATTGGAGGAATTGAATTTCAACGATTTCCCAAACCATCACAGTACGCAGTTTTAAAATACAAAGACAAAACAGAAAAAAAAAGAAATCGAATTTCAATCCGATGCCCACGCGTTTACGGGGTAAATTGTAGATTACATTGTGTTTGATATGCAATTTAACAATCCCTCAGGGACGAAATAAACACAACACACGGTTGTGCACACATATACGCATTCACTCACGTACAGATGCGCACGCGTGCATCGTATGAGTTTCATTTCATTAAGCCTCGAACGATGATAATAACGATGAAAACGAACAAATTGTTTTTATTCGACCTTTGTGTTTGATTCCATTTAACCACGGCGCCTGAATAACGGTCTAGTACTTGCATAATATAATAATAATATGTGTATAGTAGTATAGTTCAAATGCGATGCGCTCGAGTGAGGCAGAAGAACAACACGATATCGGATATATGACATAATAGTTTCCATGGATAAACAAAATTGGATGTCTTTTCGAGGCGTTATAATCATAATTCATAGGTAAGTATATAATAAAATATAATATAACGTGTAGTGTGTACTGACGAACATTTTCAGATGTTTTATGTCTTGTGTATAAGTATATTATACGCATAGTTCGGTACAAAAAACATATTCACGTCGTAAACTGGATGGCATCGTGATGTGTGCATTCTCAAAGTCCAAACGATCTGCGTAATATATTGTATAATAAGTATTATTATAATATAACCAATAATATATTTTAGTCTCGAAACGATAAAACATCCCCACGCTGTGCATACTGAAATTAATAATTATAACAATAACAACGAGCTGCAATTAATGGCAATACCCTGTAGTAATAAACACCACTACCCATTTTAGTCGTTCGGGAATTATTACTCGGTCTTCGTTTTCGATTTAAACGGCAAGATGACGACAATATTAATGTGGATTTCCCAATTTTTTCCATATCCTAAATGTAGTAAAAATGTGTTTTATACTTTTTCAGCATCCCCAGAAATCCTGTGAAACATACGTATAGCTGGGCACTGGGCACCGTATTCGTGCGCGTCATGGTGGTCCACATGTTTCAACCTTTTTATTTTTAAATTTTTTTTCTAGAAAATTTACATTATTATTATCATCGTCTGAATAAGAACGTGTCTTTTATTATTCTCGAAAAATATTACTTCCACGATTTATTTTTTCAATATAATATAGCAGCAAGCATAGCGACATTATATACGTATGCAGCACTATAGGTTTGTTTTCTCCATCGTGCGCTTGTTCATTCAGATACACACATATTTCCAGGGTAAATCTACGCATACCCATTATATTGATTCCATATAGGTCGAAAAAATCAATTACAACTGTCATTCGATTCGTACACTATCATTATTACAGTTTCTACTCTGGCTGTTGAATCGAGTATTTTGAATTATTTTCGATAATTTTTAATAAAATGAATATAAAATAATTTATAATAATCACTGGACTTAAACAGTTCACATCAATCTGTCATATCTACGGCAATGGCACTTCTGAGGTACTTATATAGTTTTTGGATGAATATGGAATTTATCAATCGTAGTTTTACATTCTATGGACGTGATCGATTTGGAAAAGTTTTCGAAACTATAAAAGTTGTTTGAAATATTAAATAACATTTGATTTTTCTCTATCGCAACTCGTAATTGTATAATCATAACACTATGTGAAATCGTCCTTTTTCATAGTACAAATAATTATGAAAAGAATATTAATTTATCAAAGTTTCTGCAAACAGCAAAATGCTATATAGTTTCACTGTAAATAATGTATAGATTATACTTAATTTTCTTTTGTTTTTCTTTTATGTGCTTAGAAGTAATATGTATTTTATATTTTAAATATAATGTGAACGCAGTGTATTTATGCGTATCTCAATATTATATAATATTCTAATATTTAATCACGTATTCTAATATTATATCGACATTTTTATATCGATGCTTGGAATTTTAAAAACAGTAGTAATAATGAACGCTTAAGTAAGTTGAGTGAAACCGTTCAATATTATTTTTATTATGGAAATGTAAATTGTAATTTATCGATAATCTTAAATAAAAAATAATTAAAAGTATCACCTGAACTGAAGTAAGTAAAACGATATTATAGTCTTCATAATAAACCCGCACCCGGCCACTGCAAATATTCTGTACGCAGATTTTGTTCGTATCACAATGATAATAAATAATAACTTCATGTTATAACTATTTATAATCAAACGTCAAATGTATTTTAATAAAATAAAATATATAGGAGTTTATATTAAGCACCTAGATATTCTAATAATCTTTAATTTTTGCCTTGATGCCTATGAATAAATTAGTGTCAATTGAGTTATAAGCTCTGGTAGAATAATTTATTACACTGTTTAAATTTTACTATTCAAGAGATTTAATAAAAAATAAAAATGTCGGAAAAATGTAATTTAAATTCCCAACGCTAAAATAATATTATTACGGATTTTTTGATTTTTGATTTAATCGTTTGGGTTTTTGTAAAAATCTAAACGATATTAAGAAAAGTTGAAAATGCATTTTTAATTTAATATGATATTATAAAATAAGACCGAAAAATAATTAAAACTACAATATAATTCTATAATTATATTGGTAAATGAAATATGTAGATAATTTAATTTTAAAGTTTAAACTATATTATGTGGTGTTGCAATAATCATTTTGAAAGCGCATTTCAAATTTGTATTGAAACTTTTATATTATTAGATATAATATTAGATATGTGTGCGGTACACATTTTTAATAGTTTTTTGTATGTCTTATATTATCTTTGAAATTGAATATTTTTCCGACAATATTAATTATACACTCGAGTAAATTGTCAACTGTTTTTAACATTTCGTTTTATGAATTATTTGAAGAGGAAATATAAATTTGAATATGAACAAAAACAATTTGAATATATAAAAATGTTATGATGAGGAAAAGGATTGTATACATTATATTTATTGAACTTTGAAGTATAAATAGTTTTTGTTAGTAGTGAAGAGTAGTTGCACATTTTTGAAAATCGTATGTTCAAATTTTTAATATTACACCTAAGAAAACTAGTTATGGAATTCGATACACTTCAAAGATATTTCGAAGTTAATCATTGGTGTATATACAAGGTGTAAAGTAAGTTAGGAAACTATACCCAAATAAAAAATAGTAACACCTAGCATTAAGTTGTTAGTTCAAATCAAATTTATATTATTAATTCGTTGCCCTTAACTTATTAGACTTGTATAGGTTATTGATATAGTTTTGATTATTAATACTTACATAGTTTAGTATTTAGTGCTATCTGTTAAAATTAATGGAGTGATCGCCATAACCTTCATATTGGTTTGTATTGTATTATATATTATTTTACAATTGTTATTTTCGACTTTTCAGCTAATTCTTTACTTTATTTCTCTCAGTTCAAGTTCCGCCAAATTGTATACCTATTAAAATTTGAATTGAAAATAAAGCTGTAAAAATTTGTCATTAAAGCAATATTCCTTTCGTCAAAATCTAGCAAAAAGTTGGACAATACTTAAAGTTGTAAAAATCTTATCGCGTACATATTATGTATACACGTATTATTAATATGGCTGAATTATATAGTATGTCTGAATTTAATAATAATTTTTTGAATTTTTTTTTACAAGAACATTATATTGTTCACAAAACAGTATTTGTGTGATTCATATGTAACAAGTTCGGACCAAAACATATATATATATATATATATATATTATCGGTATGTGATAGAAAAGTATCAGTTTTTCCAATAATACGTGTAAGTTATATATTGGTGGATTTAAGAGTAACAAAATTTTGGTTGTTAGGGCTTACAATATTCAAATATTTTCAAATTGTATGATAATGATTAGGGATAATACCTTCTGTTTACACATTATTTTTTATTTTTATTTTTTTGTTATGTTAGCAATTATTATATGGGGTCTGCCCTTGAATCAATCCGCCATTGGTGTAAGTACGCGTATATTCATATGTTTTTTCCTGAAAATAAATTTTTTAACCAACATGATGACAGCGTTTTAAAAACATCTACACGGTACACGCATTATTGGATCGTAAATGTATTGTACCATCAAGGTAAACCGTAATAAAATAATTCGCATCTCCGAATGTCGAACAAGAGTGCCGCGGCGTGTACAGACGAATCCCGTATAAGAAATTCGTTTTGAAGCGTAATCGTAATACGTTTGTGTAACATGATAATACGCGACACTTAATGACTACAAACATACACATAACGTATGTATAGTCACATGTTACATTATATAGACGTATATTATATACGAGTATGTATACGTGACCTACAAATGACTTGGTAAACTCATCGTCGCGATATTCTGTCCGCACCTTGTACCCGGCCACTCAAAATCGGACGTATTATTATTATTATTATTATTATTATTATTATTATTATTATTATTATTATTATTATTATTATTATTATTATTATTAGTATTATTATTGTTGTTGTTTTAAAGTCGACCGCAGTTAGTGCGTGTTGCATACACTGCACGTGCTGTGAGAAAAGTCAACTCATCGCCGCAGCCGAGAAATTCGCATCACTATTCGCCGGACCACCTCGTACGAACGTAATGTATATAATTTTATTCACTCATTATACTCATATTGTTTTGAGCCGTAACTTTCACCGATATTATTATTGCATCGATCCGCGCGCGAGTATTCCGTAAACGAATAATATAATACCCGAATATTATAATATATTTCTGACTGTAGTGATTTTTTTCCCATATTTTTTTCATTAAATCGAATTCTCTCGGGCTCCGGGTGTTAAAACCGTGCCGCCGTGTTAAATCTATGTCTGTGTATACGACAAAGGTTAATCGCCCTCCCCGGACGGATATTCGCGTAAAATATAATATTATAGCCACGACAAAGGCCATCCATGTAGGTCATAATGTTATATAAATAGGATTCGATTATATGCAAACTCAGCCCGACGCGTTATTCTATAACGTTCTCCGGTATATTGTCATGTGTTCGATGTACATATCCGACTGGGATTATGATAAATCTCACAGAGGTACCAGGAGTCCTCAGCGCGGGGGTTAAAAACAACGTTGAATTTCGCTAGGAGTCACCTTATATTATTTTATGGAATGCTCGTTGTTCAGCCGGATGGCAATAACTGTAGTCTGTAAGCCGAAAAGCTTAGAATAGCTTATTACGAAAGTTGAAAATTGTATAATATTATCGAGTACACTGATTATTGTTTCAGACCTTAAATAAATAAATAAATAAATAAATTATAAACAATGTAAACCGAAGAATAAAAATTTACGTTATTGTTGATTTTTAAAAAATCACAGAAAAATTATTTGTTTAATTTGTGTACATAAATAATTATGTTACGCTGATTTTTAGAATGTACGGGCAGCGAGATTCTGCCGTGCGAAATTCTCCACTGAATATATAAAAGAGGTCGAAATGTTCTATTATTAATCTCAAATCTACTGTTTTAGTTTAAGAATCACGAAGTGCAGAGCATAATTTTGCTGTCATGTGCAAAGACAACGATAACAACGCATTGGGGGTAGTATGCTCTTATGGGGAAACTTTATGCTCTACGACTACGCTACATGCATGAACAAAACTAAACCGACTTCAGTCGCCCAAAGTAATCGTTAGTCCAAGAGATTTATCAAATAATAAATTATGGTGAATATGTTATTTTCTTGAAATATATCAAACCAAAGTTTTTTTTATTATTATTTTATAAAAACCTTGTGTACGAATAACGTGAGAGTATTTTATAAAATGTACCTAGTATTAATTAATTACGAATATATATTTACTTATTTCGGAAAAAAGTCACGATAATCACGATTTTTATTTTATAACTTTAGAAAAATTCGGAGGAGGAAGATATTTTATATTAAGTTTACTTTTCTGGACATTTTGATGTTTCAACTTCTTATTTATTATTACTTATTATTTATTTCATTATTCTTATTTTTTTCTTTTCCTATTTTATATAATTGTCGAGCTGTAATGGTTTAGTATTAAAAGTTATTTAAATAAATGAAATAAAACTTCTTATTTTTAATGATTTTTTTAGTTTATAGAAAATAATATGTATTGTACCATTTTAAAAGTGTTTTGAAATTATCAAAAATCAAAGTAATAGATACCTCATATTTATATCAAAACAAAATTGTGTTTAATATTTGTTTTATGATTTTTCTATCCATCGATACGTCGTATTGTATTTCGATTTCTGATTCTTGATTATAAGTTAAGTTATAATAATAATAATAATAATAATAATAATAATAGTTAAATTAAATAAATATTTAACGCCCCAAAGGATAAGAGTACAGTATGTACTGTAAACTAAATATCGCTAAATTAAGAATAATTAAATACAATTAAATTAAATAAAATATCTAGATTTAAATTATAAACACAAATTTTTAACTTATAATAATATGTTAAAATATATATTAACAACTACCAGTTAATGATAAATTTTCAGTTGAAACTTGAAATACAATATTTAGCTTGTGATGGTGAATAAGTATTTACGTGCAACAGAAATGTACGAAACGTGATAACCGCAAGAGCAGAGATTTCAAGTCGTGTAATCAGCGTTAATTACCTATATAATTATATATAACTTGTAAATAAAAGGAAACACTGCTATTATTATTGTTCGGTAAACATTGAGACAGCACAACCGCAGAAACTTATTGTCCCCAGCGACCACGTTTTGAATTTACCAAGATAGGTTTCTCATTATTCTTGGATGCGTGCACGCTGCACGCATTATACTGATCTTGACAACGGTAGTATAATGGAACATAATATACGAGATTTATAATATATAATATTAGATTTTCAGTTAATAGCCTTTAATAACGCTCAGAGTCCACCACCGCCGCTGTGCTAACTTGAAAATGCTGATATTCTTGTAGAAGTAGAACCATTCCGGATCCCCTTCGCGGCAGAGGGTTACAATTCTTAAAAATAAACAGAATTTCAGTGCACGAATAAACCTTGCATTGTACACGTGTAGTGTGTACTCGCTAAATTAATCGGAAAAAAAGTACACACGAGTGTTAATAATAATAATTAAAGATACCTATACGCACTATTACGTTTCAACGTGAATTTCACAATTTTCTAAACACGTTAACTGCAAATTTTACCTTTTCTCTCTCTCTCTCTCTCTCTCTCTCTCTCTTTTGTTCATATTTTTTCAATTACATTTTATACATTTCGTATCGTACACTGTTATGTACTGCGTTGCTGTAGCAGTAGTGGTATAAATTATGAAATCATTAAAAGTGCCTGACAAAAAAAAACTAAAAACATACAATACCGTGAGCTCGCCGGAAACAGAAAATATTACAAGTTATTACAATGTAATTGAGTTATTACTCATATTATTTTTTATTTTTTTTCTCTATATAAAATGTATATATGTGTTATATAATATATTCTTATTGTGTGAGTGGTAAAACTTTTTTCGTCGTTCACGTTAATGAATTATTTTGGTTTCTGCGCGTTTAAATTCTATGGTTTTTTTTTTTTTTCCGAAGTGAGCAAGTCGCTTGAAACGTTACACAGGTAATATAACAGAACGAAAAAATTTGGATAGACTATATATTTATAGAAAAAAATCGAAAAAAATCTGCGGTTTCGCTTACCGAGGGGTAAAGCGAGAATTCATGAAAATTGAAAGTCAAATAATAATAATACTTCGAACATTAAAAATATCTTTTTTTTTTATTATTATTATTGAATAATATACGTCCTAATGTGGGCTCAGTAGAGAAGATATAACAAAATACTTATTATCATTATAATGAAATTTTAATATGATTGTATCAATTTAATTATTTATCATTCGAATATGTATATGTTATTGTGCCCTTCATGGATTTTTACCTGTAGTTCGATGGAAAATTATACTACATTAAATACTACGATAAAATGTATCACATTCAAAATTTGTGATTAATTTTCAGATTTTGCTGTAAATTTTTTTTTCGTTACTCTCATAGGACAAAATTCTATCCGAGTTGGATGTTTTCATCAATCATTAATCATTATGCATTAAACATGAGAAAAATATGGTACGATGATACGATAGTATAATTAGAAATATTGATTTGACGTATATCTGTACATATAGTATGGATGCTGTTAATATACTTATTATTAATCTTTATTATTTAATTTTTATTATTAATCGTTATAGTATAACAAATAAAAATTTTTAATTTTATTAATTTTTATTTATTATATTTCAATCATACCCAGTCATTTTAAAACATCTTATAATTTAAATTTTCATTTTTCTTTTTTGTACACAATAAAATCAATTTTTTTTTTTTTATTAAAATTCTCACAACCACTCTATTGTAGTTCCTTATATAATACCTTATTTCCTTATTATAGTACCAAATCATATGTTATACAAAATAAACTGTGTATTACAAACATTTTTAAATGAATATAGAAAAGATAACATTTTCTTGTATAATCCGAATGATCTAAAAAGAAGTAATTAAGAAATGTTAAATAGTCTATAATGGCATTTATTCAATCTGGTAAAATAAAATAAAATTTATTATATTGATCGGAACACAGTTCAAAATCACAAACGAATTGTTCTGGGATATTTTGAAATGTCAAATAATGGAAAAATGTTTATTTATTGAATTGAATTATGAAAAGTTTCACAGTGGAAAAGAATAACTATAGTATTATCTAACGTTTATCGTTTAATACAAATATATAAAAAAAAAAGCTTTATATCTTATATATGTATATTAATTATACACGTTATAATGAAACAACTCATTTATGTTGTATATAATAATATATCATGAAGTACTGTCATAGTCTAGCGGCATAAGGCGGCTATGCGTAATCGTACGGTCACCGGTTCGAATCCGGGCGGCACAGCCATCTGGTGAAAAAATGCCGCTACCATCCCCTCCCAAACTAATACACGTAATTGAGACTTGATAAAATAATCGTCGAGATGTAATGGCCACAATGCCAAAATCTCCCTAACAAAAAAAATAAAATAAAAATAATAATAATAATAATATATTATATCAAAACAAGAAAAGACATTTTACGTCACTATTGAATATTATTCGAAAACGTGTGAGAACCATAATCAACAATTTAAATGAAAAGCAGTAATGAATAGACGTAAAAGTTAATTAATTAGAAACTCAATATTGTAGGTATCCCGACACCGGCAATTTCATTTTGATCAGTGATCGTGTTAACTAGGGAAATGGAGAAGGGTAGTTGTATTTTGACCGTAATAACATAATATTATAATATATATATGTGTGTATGTGTGTGTGTGTGTGTGTGTGTGTGTGCGTGAATATTAATGTGTTATATGTATGTATATAATAATATAATATACATATATATTTGATATTTATAGATGTATGATTGTCAATTACAATAATTAGCCTTCACAAGCACACAAATTTGATTTATAAGCAATGAATGAGTTACCTTTAATACAGTTGATCGAAGGCCCTGGACATGAGGGCCGCTCTGTAATTTTGTACTGCCCATTAGAATATTGTATAATGCACGTATCTTTTGATTCATTTGTCCAATTATTGTTTTATTCAATGCGACTACACATGTCGTCCAGGTCATGAAACGAGCATTTTATAGTTTAAATAGCATTTGTTATATCACTCATATCATATAGAGATATTTTTCACGTTTTTTATCGTTATGGTGTTTAAGGATTTCGGAGTGGTTCGTTTCAATCGATAATTTATTGCAGTTTCGTTTTTGTATTCGACATGATGTCGTTGAAAATTAAAGTAAGAAAACAATCAAACCTATGATAGTTTTTCCAACATAATTATATGATGTCTACTACGAATATAACTAGCAGTTATTAAAAATAATTAAATTATTTACAATCACAATTATTAAAATTATTTATGTAGGTATGAATAATGTTTATAGCAAATATTATTTGTATATAATTTAAAGATACTATTTATTTTTACGGGGTGTTGCAAGATGATTTGATAAATGCAAAAAAAATCTTTTGTTTTATTCATTATTTTACACTTTTTATCAACTAAATATTATATGTCAAATCATTTTATCGCAAACTATTGTATATCATCACTATTTTAAATAAAACTTTATCTAATCTTGATTGAACGTACAATAATTATACAATAATTTTAATTATTAAATTCATTAAATTTATTAAAAAGTTAAAAAATCATATTAAATGAATGACTAAACTTTAATTAGATATTTGAAAACTTTTTTAAAACATTTTATTTACAAAATGGCTAATTTGATTTTAAATTCTGAACGGAGTGATCGAATCTATTGGTTTTACAATGATGTGTGTATTTTAATTTTTTTTTCGTGTCTGTCATCATGAAATTATATAATAACAAGATATATATTATTACTAAATAGGAAATGTAGGTTATTATTTATTTTGAATAGTAATCAATCTGTTAAATAGTCTTTTAATATAGAGTTAAATTTAAACAGTTACCTTAGATTTTAGACACCATCAGTGGCATCAGTTATTTATAAAAATATATTATTTTATAATTTACTTATAATATGTAAAATGATCGTAATTAGTATTCATTTTCAGATAAAAATATTATGTCGAAGTATTCTTTTTTATTTCTAAGCGGTAGTAAATTAAATAAATATTTTTATTATTTTCAATCAGACGAAAAAATTCTCTAAATTTTTTTTCTCGTCCACGAAAAATGTTTTATTTTATTGAATTTTCAATATTAAATAACAGTTACCTAGCTCAGTAAGATATATTAATTAATGTTAGTTTTCATGTTAAATTAGTTATTCGTGGTTTTAATATAATGCAATTATTCCCAAAAGTACTCTAAATATGACAATATTTCAAACAGTTATCTTGTTTGTGTAACATGATATAATTCAATATAAATTTATGAAGGAAAGATTGCGAATTAATAATAAATCGAGTATATATATATTGTAGATAGGAACTTAGTAATTTAGCAATTAAAAATTCGCGTTTATTCCCGAATACTATAATGTTTAGAGGTTATCTATTCTAACATGTTCATCCTTATTTATTTATGAATTATTTGTAACTTTGATTTTCTTATCATGCTAATTATTAAAATAAAATTTGAATTAAAAAACAATTAAAATAATTCAATTATAAGTTCAATTTATATGAATAATACGAAAAAGAGTTTCAATGAACAGTACCTCAAATGGGTTTTTTGAGTATTTTTATTTTTAAATAAATTTCTTAATAAAAATAGGTTTTGGAAATAGTTTTAAATCAATACAAGTAATATTAAAGATATATAATGCTGAAGTATTCTGGTTTTGCAAAGTCAATAAATTGACGTATGTATATATTATGGTAAAATACTTAAATTACTGTATACTTTTAAAGTATTTTTGCACATGGTAAATAAACATAAATCATTGAACACCAACTATATAACTATTTTTGTTTAAATAAAAATGTAACCATTTATTAAATAAAGTTATTCATAATTACGGATTGAGTATTAAATCAAGCAGTAGGTACATTTTCGATCCAATAAAAATTGGAAATTCTAATTTTATTAAATCGAAAATTAATTCAATTCGAACCCACTAAATCTCGGTATTACCGGTAGGTACACGATAATCTAAATTAAAAATTAAATTAATCATTATTTTTTTAATTAAATAAAAAAAACATCTCCAATTATTTACATCGAAGTGGATTATCGGTTGTATATTATTATTATTACGCGTGTTAATACGATAAAATATTATACCCGTGGTACAACCGTGTGTATAGTAAGTTGTCGTATGATTCAATATTGGACATTATTTTCAACCATCATAGGTACCTACATGCATCGTTTGCTAATGTGAAAAACTGCCGTCGTTCATGTTGTTAAATTGCATAATTAAAACGCCGTACACATCACACGAATTTACATATTGTATTATTACGTTCATATGAAACGCTAACGTGTACAATTTATTTTTACAATACGTTTAGACGTACACTTAGTACACACACCACTATGCAAGTCTCAAACCTAATATTGAATATCGATAATTTATAATGTTTAACTCTCCATCAACAGCAGAATCTCTATGCTACGGATATTGTACTCGTTTGGATACCTATACATAATATTACTACATTAAAAAAAAAAAAAAATAATAATAATGACCGATTGTAAATCGGGCCCTTACCAGTGAACAAGTAATAAAATAGTTTTAAATGGGTGTTGACCAGTTGTCCTCAGCTGCTTTTTCGGTATTTAACAAATTGTCTATTTGCCTTCAACCAAATGTACCAGTTGGCAGTTGCCCACAACCAAATCGACCAGTCGCCTTTTCATATTATATACACGACTGCAATACCATCGCGCGCATAGAACAGCGGATTTAATGAGCGTTTAGAAATATCGTCTAATATTGTCGCTTTCCGTTTTAAAGTATTAGAAAAAATTATTCTTACATTTTTACATAGCCAGTGTTTATGTTCAATAACCGATTTTAAAAGCACCTTTTTATTTTTACTTGTAAAAAGCTTTGAAGTACATGACTTCCATGTAAACAGCCATTCTACACCAACTTCTGTTATGTGATATTTATAAAAAGTGTAATATTATTTAAAATTAATAACATTCTTCCCTTTTTTCCATACATTCTTTTAATATTTTTTATCGTGTTAATTACGTATGGACATTTTGTCTAGTAAATTGTACCTAACAAAGAAAATTCACATTGTATCATAAAGCCGTTTCTTACATCCTTAAAAATCCTATAATAAAGATATAATAAATGATAAAATCGTATTGCGATTTGTAATTTGCTATTGGATTTGTCATTTCCGTTCCCATTATATACATGTATTATGTTCTTTAGATCTGAAATTTTCTGTGGATAATTTATTTAACTTATAATATGACCCTTTCGCATCCGTGCTGTACATAAACCTTGCCGCCGCACACCAGGGAAAACACATTTTGAGTAACGCGCGTGCGTACAACATTATTATATCCATTTGACAACCGCATCCGTATACCGCATTATTCGTTTAATAATTAATGAAAAATTACACGTTCCACCGGTCGTTTCAGATTCATACGGAGCAGTTCATGATTATCCAATTCACGTGGAATACCTATGTAGTTGGTATATTTATTTTATTTTTTATGATTTTTCCGCATTTTCTCAAATCAGTTTTCGCTTGATTGGTATAAATGCCGTAAGTAAGACACAAGTGCCGTTGTTCTCAAACGCTAAATTCATAAATTGCAGGTATAATAAGCGATTTGAAATTCGATAGACTGCACTCTTTGATCAACTCGTGAAAAAACAAACTCGTAACAAATTCGTATGGTTAGGGGCTATAATAAAGAACCGTTCATACGATAACATTATAACGTTTTCGTACAGTTTTATAATATTATGTTTTTTAATAAACTCGTTATAATATTATTATTATTCAATTGTACATGCATCTGACAACGATTCCGTTGATTTAATGTATGTAAATTGATGTAGGTATTTCATCCGTTTTCTCTACAGTTCATTTCAATCGCTATTCCACCGCATTTTACAACCAGTACAATGCTATTCGAGCAAGATAGTGTTGTCGACTTGTTTTAGATGTAGAGTTTTCATAACAATATTATGAACATCCACTTATATTGATAAATTTAATTCACTCCTCTAGTTTAGTACTATTGAAGTTTTAATGTCAATACTCTTCGATTTTAACTATACTTACTGATTATAGTATAAAGTTTGTGTTTACACTAAGCTTTTTATAATAATCTAAAATATAAACTACGTTTATTCACTATTGTCATAATGTTATAGTAATTTCAAAGTTTTTAGTTTTTCCGGCTGATAATAATTTTTTTACAACACTCAAGTAACATTTCAGCAGTTTAAAACTAACGTAATTTATATCGCGAGGCAGTTTAAAATGTGCGCATTTGAACAAATCATAATTTTCATGAAATATCTATGGGCCATCTAATCATTTGAACTCGTACTATTTCATTATTGAGCATATTATTTTATAATACATAATATGGGGATCTATTTCGATTACCGCGCTTGCGCTTCATAGAAATTATGATCAATGGGCAATTTTGTGTGTTCGACCTTACATTGGGAAAGTTCTTTCGGCGTACAAAGTAGTGTTTTATTTAAGCGTTCTATGAACCACAATAAGCTTGAGTTATATGCGACCGTATTTTCATTTATTTATGATTTGCTGATAATAATAACAGTGTTGTGTTCAGTTTGAAGCAATCAGTGCGGTATTTGACTATGGAAAGCATATAGTACTATGTCAACAATTCAGTAATGTTGGTAATAGTACTAAGTTCAGAGCAATCTTTCGTATATAATACGAGTAATGCCTATACACTAGGATTTCCATCAAGTTGGAACAAGTGTGCTAAAAGCCATTGTTAATTTTACGAAGGTTCCCTTCATCAGCATAGTAAAATCAATATAATATAATCCTTGTTGACTCGTCAGTTGTTTCCCTATTGTACACAAATCCGGAATGGTAAATATTCCCTCTCCCCCATTAAAGTGTATCCATTTTATGAATACATTTCGAAAATCTAAATAAATATTTGTTGCAAATAAATTGTAACATCGCAATATTTCGTGTTTTAGTAATGAGTTCCAGATTAATGATGATGTATCCGTCGATTACAATATTTTAAGTACACAATGAATGTGTACACTTGAATATTACAATATCTGAATATTAATTTTTTTCAGTTAATATTATATAAAAATACGGTACATTCTGGTGAACTCAAACCTTATACAATATTATATTTATAAATTTATGTAATAAAATATTAACGAAATTGTATATTTGGTTATTATTATAATATAATATACCTACTCGTACTATAAACCGTTGATTTTTGATATTGAAAAAAAAAATATATATATATAATAATGATAATAATGGTATATATTAATTGTTTGAAAATTTTTTGACCCGGTCATATAGCATACAAATTTGCTGGCTGGTTAAGCGCTCTGACATTCATCCAATTCAATCCTTCCAAAACATAGATCTCCGTACTATTACTGATGCTCCGTGATACATAACTAATTGTGTGAAATTATTCACTGCGTAAAAAATTAAAAATTTAAACTGTCACTATCAAATTTATGTAAAACGCAAATGAAACACTGATCTCTTTATTCATAACATAGCAAAGCATAAATATACTCGATAATCCTTCTCGTAGGCCTTAAACGAAATTTGAATTAGGATTTATTATTGTAAGTCTATATAATTAATGTTTGAAGGTGTTAACTCTTGGTGACCTTCACAAAATGTTTTTGTTTTTATTTTTATTTTTCGTTGATATGTTGATAGTACATATCAATTCGATATACTAATTATTTAATGTTAAAAGGAATGTACAGATTGATTATATTTGAATAAAAAATTTAAATTACTTGAACTCGTATTTATTAAAATAGGTATTCAAAGATTATTTATTTATGGCCAGATGTAATTTATAACAATTTGTTGACAAGAGCACAATTTAAAATACCTCATAGGCTTGGATAGTATTTATTTAAATAATTTAATTACATTTTTATTTATTACAAATATGTTTGTTACATTTAAACATTAATTGTGAAATTATTTAAAAAGGTAAGTACGAAATACTGTATTCAGAATACTCATAAAAAATATTCAAATTACTATATAAAATACTTTCAAAAAAGTACTTCTAAAACTGTAAACGGAATACTACCCATGTTTTTGCGAGTGTTTAACTCTCAACCTCCCTGTCTATATGTACATGTATCTAACTTATTTTATTCCGTTTTTTAAGGCTTATAATCAGTGCTGGATTAAGTGTTTCACGAGCTTTAAGAAAATAAGTTAGATGGGCCTAATTAACCATAAAGAGTAAAAAAAAGTTATGTATGCTAATTATAAATTTAAAACAAATTTCATTTTTTGTAATTTTATTTATGAATACGAATAATATTTAATACATAATCATGTCAAACAAATTTTTAAATTATTGTCTAATACTAAAATATATAGCTATTTATCATAAAATTAGCCACTGTTATCGTTGCAGCTGTCTATCCTCTTCATCTATACATAATTCTTTTTTTCTGGCTTTTCCATTTGAAAAAGTTCGAGTTACATCATCCAAGTCTAGAGATTCCATTAATTAACTTTCAATGCTCAAAATTCCAAAATTCTGTCGATTATTTTGTGATAGTGAAGATCGTAATACAGTTTTTAATAATATTTTAATCTAGAGAAAGATCTTTCACCAGTACAGTTGGTACGAGAGAAATATCACAGAAATATCTTGTTACCTATATAGAAATACATATATATACCTACTGTATAATTTTATTGAATTCGATTGAAATCCGGATGTAATCTGACCATTTCTATTAACCCAATTTAGTCCTCAATAAACGGTCTACAAATTTGGTAGATGCTGTCTAAAAAGTATTGGGTCTAATCCATGTGTCTGACTTACTGTACAAATTTACAGATTTTAAATTTTCTCGATAAAAAAAAAAATTACTGACTGAATTTTTTCGAGGGCCTTAAGCAATGCTTAATTTGCTTGTAGGTTAATCCAGTACTGCTTATAAAACAACAAGTATAAAACCCATTAATTGTAGTGTATTTTGTTGTAGTTGAGTATTGTGATGTCATATTATGTAATAAAAGGCGCCTCGACGGTGCACTCGTGAATCACTTTAAAATTTATTCAACGATGTTTCAACAACCCTGAGAAGTATACTATACAGTGTAGTACAAACTAACATGAATCACAACGTTTAAACGTGAAATACTAGTGACAATCTGATTTGGATCAGTGAATTCTTTCAGTCGATTCTTTCGACTTGTTTTAACCTAACCGAGACGGTTATCCGATGACGGTGGTCGAGACGACCACGATTTATTTTCGTTCGTAATTTCGTTTACCTGTTTAAAGACAAGACACTTATCTTTCATCAATTCCGATTCTTATAGCCAAGTTAATAGTAATAATGTATTGGTTTTATTTCGGGGTACCTTAACTCCAATTAAAAAAAAAAAAAAAATGTTTTTTTTTTCTCCTTAAATGTTAAAGTTCTCTTACTAATAACTACGAGGGTTTTTATTTTTTAATGAAAACGCATTAAATTTATAAACTTAACGTGATTATCTGAATCATATATTACTAGCTTTATCATTTCATATAATATGCAACAATCCATTAGTGTTATTTTGAAATATAAAGTATTTTTCATCAATCTCAACCACAGCCCTAACTTTTGGGTCGAATATTATTATACATATTTTTAATTAATAATTATTACTTGGCTAAAATCGGTTTCCTTTTAGTTAAAATAAATACAAGAATATATTATTACAATGAAAATGTATGTAAGTAAGTATGCCGATCGATCAGTATCAATGATGATTTCAAAGGATGATTTGATTTTTGAAGTGATTCAATGATTTGATTCATATATTTTTATCAATATAACAATATACATTGACTATGTATCTTTTAAAATATATTAACAAAAAAATTACCATCATTAGCATTTACATCTGCTCGTAATAAAAATATCTCTCTGTTAAAAAAGCCCTTAAATATTTACTCTCAAGTATGTATAAATTATGTGTAATTCTTTTTTTCTTTTTTTGGAGCGTAATAATTTAATAAATAATTAAAGTTGGTAAAAGAAACAGCAATTATTTTTTATACCATTCCCCTTCCAGTATCATAACGACAACTCTGGTTAGTATAGTTTCCGCTGGCGGTAGACGACAGTCTTATGAAGTCGAAAAAAAAACCCTCATTTTATAGTAACTTCAAAGCTCACACCTGGGGCAAAAAAATACCAAGATATGTTAGGATTACTAAATTGAAAGTATAAAAATTAGCCACTTTCTTAAAATATGCCCTCCCGGGACAACAGCGCTTTGTCCTTCCCCCCTTAAATACAGCCCTGAGTTTATCGCTTTCTTGTAACGCCAAACCTATAGTCCCTAAGTACGCGTGAAAACGTCTACGTTTGGTAAGTTTTTTCGTTTTTCTATTTTTACTTAATAAAGCATATAAATCATAAAGTAGACGTTACCTGCTCTCGACTTTCTTGAGACGTATCTGATGGTGGGCCAGAAACTTCTTGTTGACCATATCCAGAGCCAGATCAACTGCTGGACCGCACCGTTCCAGGTCGAACGGCGAGTCCAGTCGGGTAGTCATGAGCACGCCCACCTTGTACTCGACCATGTCCGCTATCGCCGGCGAACGCGGCATCGTCAGCAGCAACAGCCACGCGGACACCGCCCACCCCGTCGTCAACATCATTCGACAGCGATCGCACGTGGACAGCGGTGGCGGCGTCGGTGGCGGCAGAGATGGCAGTGACGGACAGCAGCGGGAAGCGATCGCTCTCGCTGGCGACTGCGACGGCTACTGCGAGGGCGGCGGTGGTTACACGGTGAGACGGCAATAGACGTGGACGCCGAGAGGATCGCATTGGCCGCACCGGAGTGTACGCCGTCCACGAGGTTCGCGCTGGCCGCCCGCCCGCCCGTCCGCCCTTGCGCATGACCGTCCGCCGCACTTGTTGAATTTCCCGCGAGCGCGTTGGGTTTTCGCGCCGTGATGCCCGTACGGCGCGTGCTACCCCTCATGCTCCTTGAAACACCACCACCACCACCGCCACCGTCGCCGTGCAGTCAACAAGTGCAGTGCGTGCATCGGCTTCAGTATATTCCCCGAACGAGAACGGTAGGTATAGGTTTTGGGGGCGCCGTTCATTCGACGTTTAAAAGAATCAACTGATCATTTTAAGACCATAGACGTGATCTTACGATTTATCGAATCCGACCAACGAATTTTCACGTTTAGCTCAGAGTTATAAAATAATTTATTAGACAGTAAAACACAATACGTTTGATGAAATATAATTGCCTATAGCAAATATTAGAATTAATAGCAATAACGAAATCACTCGTTTTCAAAATATTATACTCCAAGTGCATCACACTATATATTATTTATACGGTCTCGGTAGATTTGCACAAACTTTTGCCGATGCCGGATGAAAGTATAGTGAGCGAGTTGTAAGTAGCACAAGGGGTAAAAGGGCACGAGGACAAGCGGACAAGTCCGCGTATACGTATTCCAGCGTACAACCCTTTCCTCTCCGTAGCAGATAAAAATTTAAAGTCAGCCACTGCCAGGGTTTCCCGAAATCGATTGGATCGATCGTCAACCATGCACGCGTGTAGCTGCTATACTTACACGTTTGCGACGACTTGGAAGTGGCCGTTGGTGATGGTGACGGGGTAAGGGGAAGACAAAAAGCGTCGACCGTGACCGCTGAAGCTGTGGACCTAGAACTATATTACGACGAATGCGACGGATGCGCTAGTCTGTACGTCGTATATATAAAGGGCATATACAGATTGCAGATAAAGTTGCAAAAACAATTAAGTTTACGGTGATGTTGACAAGATCAACCGCACTAACGCATTAATACCGCTCCTTACGAAAACCGTTAAACAAATCTTAACGGGCTATAAATGCAACCGATAGCCTCACGATTTGCCATGTACAATAATATGTTACTATATTCGTGTACTAAACGTACGTGAAACGTTATTTATAACGTATGATATTATTAATTTATATTAATTTGATTACTTAATAATTATTATTAATTATTTTTATTAATGTTAATAATCTTTAACTAAAGCTTCATCACGATCGTTTATGAAACATTGAAGCTAACTCGTAACTGATAAATTATAATATTCTGGCGTTGCCCGGTGTATATTACTCCAAAAATAATAAATAAACAATTTTAACAAAAATTTTTAAAACTATTCACCAACAAAACGGTTACAAAGATTTAAAAATACCTACACAATCGCAGTGCATGACAGAACAATGATTATATAATATTTGATTAGAATGTATTATGCCAATAATAATGATTTTCGTATATGATATTTCCAGTTTCACCTTCAATGTAGATGCTCATTAATATTGGTGCCCATCTCTTCGAAAACTTTATGGGTGCAATATTGTCATTGCATATAATATTATTTTAGGTACATAATTTACACAACAGTAACAGTTATTTCGTACGGCTTTGCTTCCGAGTAAAACGCAATGTATTACGTTATATACGCGATGTAGACGTGAATATATTTTATCGTAAGCCATATTATTCATGTACCATGTACCTACTTGTCGGAATATTATATCATGTAAATAAATTCAAAGTTTGATTTCAATCATGAAGCATTTACCATGACAAGATATCTGGCGGGGATTTTGTATCGAAATCATTACGAAAAATAATAGTTATACAACTGACTGAACTCGATTCTCGATCCACCATTTCGAGTTCACCATGATCTTGCAACTGTTATCGAAAACATAATTAAATACTAACCGTGAGTCTCAATGTAGAAAATATTAAAAATATTTTAATATCTATACTATTATAATGTATTATTCAATTGAATCACTTCGGATTATGATATCATACTTGGACAGGAAATGTTTACAAAATATTTAATGAAAATTAAAAACTGAACGATCAAATACTGTTTAGATAATCCAACTACTTAGCATAGTATATGTATAATAATTAATAGTTCTTATGTAATTACTAATTATTAATATATTTTATTTGACAATATATAACTAATAACTAGGTGGTAGTATAACTTTTATTGATTTTTAAATTTTAATACATTTTCATCAAACGTCATCAGTCGGACATATAGACAGCGGCGCGCTACAGTTCGCAAAATCACGAACTTTCTAAAAAGTGTTTGTTAGCAAATATAGCTACCGATAAACTTTTTATAATATAATTACTAGAGTATGTAAATCTTTATTTATTTTTGTCTATATCGTCGAATATTAAGTGAAACGCGCGTTATTCTTATACAGTTCGAATACTGAAATGCAAAAATGCAACAACAACCACAAAATGCAATGCGAGTGTGTGTGTGTGTGTGTGTGTGTGTGTGTCAGGTGAACTTAAAATATTGTTCTAAACTCCTTTTATGGAGGTGCGATTGGAATCGTACGCGGCACACTTAAAACGTTAAATTATACGACTCCCAGCTGAGTACTGCGGCAGCCGTGTGCCATACTTTGGTCGTAGATACGTCACAAATGCGCGCGCGTGCACACACACATCGTATATTATTATAACATAAAATATAGTTCTTTCCATAAAGCCGACCAAATGCAATTCGTCCGATTCGTCACGCAGTATTATATATATCTTGCGCGTACGACTTTTGAATACGTAAGTCTAAACATATTCACGGGTACATAATGATATTATCACATCACGGGTTCGCTACCACAATCCTCTCCGTCCGAACATTATATACGCTTTCCACCGCGGAATACGCGTCTTGGAAACGGGTGCTAGCCGCTAGGATTAATAGTATTTAATTTTTCACGTAATAATGTTTAATAACTAACTATACATGAATTTAAAACCACAATATTTGTATATTATTATTATGTACTACATAATTAATCATAGGTATAGTAATGTAAACCTGGTGAGCTGAGAATAGTGTTCCCATAATACGGCTATGAAATATTGTAAATCAAATCTTATTAGCTCATATGTGTATACTTTCGTATATGCATGTACTTTTAATTAAATATAATAATAAATCTCTCGAAATACGCATAGACGTAAAAACACACAGATTATTCAAATGAAAACTTTTAAAACATAAATAAGGTATGTATAATGCGCGTACTTTATTGTTACTACTGTCGGTCGGCACGATCCTTGACCAACAACTTCTCGGATTACGGTCTTCTATGTCTTAAATAATGCCTGGAAATATTATTTGTATCGTTGACCATAATCCTTGTTTTCATATTTCTATTGACATTTATATTTCTACATCTATTACTATAAGACAATTCGTACCTATATAAACTCATTTGCATGTTACATCATAGATCATATTACACTTAATAAATTAATTTATAATTCTACATACATGCCTACTACAATACTTACACTTGGTGGATAACAACGAATTAAATCAGTGCTCGGTTCGAGTGTATGTGCAACGTAAGTCGTATAGTATGTTTTTTGTCTATATATATTTTGTAAATTGTAACTATGAAATTACGAATCACGAAATAAATAAAAAAAAAGAAGGAAAAAAGTTAAAATTATAAAATATAATCACTATGTCGCCGTGAGAACTACAATATAATATTATGTGTATTGTATTCATATCATCGAAATATTACTTAAATTTTAAATCGGGTTATTCACGTTTATTTAATTAAATAACAGTTTTTCACTGAAATAGTTTTTAATTGGCTTGTTAGAACATCATTGAACCATATTTCTTCGGGTATTGAACTGAAAATCATTATTATTTTCGCAAATATAAAACATAAATTATTAGTTCAGTGTTATACATAGCTTAAATGTAAAATAAAACAAATTTGCAATGAAAACCAACGCCATTATAGAACAATGTTGAAAACTAATTACCAGATAATTCATAAATTATAGTTTTAGTTTCACAATAGTATTATTTTCAAAACTAAATATCATTTTTTTAATATATAAACGAAAGTTTTTTTTTACTAGTGGAATATATTGTTGATATTGTTATTAATCATTATAATATAAGAATTACAAACTATTAAATAACTATACGTATTAAATTAATCATCTAAAATTTATTTAAAAAAATTAATTAATTTTATAATTAATTATTATCCATTATGTAAGAACGTAATGGATAAATGCTGTGTATATTAATTCATTTAGTCAAATACCCAAACACGATTAAATTTCTTTTTTATACAATGAATGTTCGTAGTAGAAAAATAAAAGCGATTAAGCATACTACGTCGATATAGGTAATATATTATAAGTGTCGTACATACATTTTAAATTCCAAGGTAGGATATCACACCAAAAATGAATAATATATAAAACATGCATCTACGTTTTTTATGTATCTCAGCTTAAAACCGATAGTTATATAATCTACACCGTTACAAGAAAATGTCCTTATACATATGGAGCATATGTACTGAAATCGAACACATTTTTACGCGTTCTATGCATTTACCATTTCAGTTTAAATAATAATGTAAATATTGAAGTAATCCAAAGACGGGGAAATATTCAAAGTGTACCAGTATAATCAGGAACAATCTAAGACCCAAGTAACCCTGTAAACGACTATTGACGATTATTTATATGCACTCAATAGATATTACACACGTGGTAGGAAAGATATGGAATTGAGAGACTTGAATATTATTATATATTATTAGTGACTAATATTATGCCGTTGTTTATACCTAAGTAGTATGGATTCACGGGACCCTAACATTTAACAGAAAAAAAAAACTGGTTTTGGTCAGTATCACGTCACATACTTTCTATACTCGGCTTATCTATCTTGTCTTTAAAATGTGTATGACACTATCTACAATACTTATTACAATACTACAAATTATAATACTTATGCGCTCTATCGTGTATATCCATATTTTAGTTTTGTTTTTCCCCTATTAGAAACTTGTACGAGAGGGATGCATGACTAAATATATATTTTACTCTCTGGTAATAATACATTAATATCAAGTAAATTGTCGACCACAATAATAAAAACATAGTAATGGAGCTGTAGCGTTGATTAATTTTTTTTACAACACAGAAATCGACACGCAATATTCTTTACATTTTTCTTGCATGCTGTGTACTTTAAAGTAACTACCTATTTATAACTTTCACTCACCTGTGAGACATATTTTACACAACAATAATTAAACTATAAATGTAATGGAGTATCATGCACATAGTAATATAAACAGGGAAAAAAAGATAGGTTAAAGACTATTTACGCTAAATTGTATTAGATATGATGATGGTCAAGTTTATAAACCTATGTAGATAAAGGCAGTACAATGAAAATCCATTTATTAAACGTGTTTTAGCGTTAATAATCTTGTAAACATATTTTTCCGTGCTCCTTATAATCCCCAATAAAAAAATATTTCAACGCCGAACAAGGTTAACATTCTATAGTAGTCATATAGTCAGTACATATCACTTCCCAATATTTAGTTCCACTAACATTTGTTGTTTTAGTTGCTTTACATGGCTTCATATTATCATATATAACTGATTCTGGTATGACATACCTTTACACGTTATCACAGGCACTATGAATCGAGCAAAATATATGACGAAACGTTTTTGAAACAATATAATCAAATTAGATTACTTTGATACGGGTTTTGGGTGGATAAAAACAATATTATTATACAACCAGGTTTTCGATTTCAAAGTAAAAAAAAGAAAAAAATACTTCTTTTATAATATAGGTACCTATGTAGGTACGGAATTGTATGAGCAAATAAGGTCATAGTAGGTCGGGTCACATAGTGTAGTATAATGGAATGGAACAAATTTTTAATTTTCAAACGTGATTTCCACGCACGAGCGCCCAACTAACGCCACCACTGAATACGGCTTGGCTTAATATAACTTTTCGTTGTTTTATGTTATACACTACATTACCGTACGTATATTGAATATGTAAACATGCTATACCTATACAATATACATTATTTCATTTCATTTTTTCATAACTGTACGGGACAAGTCTAAAACTGCATAATGTAAGTACTTACACAAATATACAAAACATTTTAGGTACACAAATTCAATGTTCATATTAGAAGAGTTGATGGGTCATTATAAGCTATACTTATAGTTATAAATTATAATATTTTCTTTAATGGCTTATTTATACCATAATTATTAAAGTGTTCCATGTAGGTATTGAAAATAAATACATGTGACGGGTGATGGGATGATGGAACTTAGAAAAGAATTAAAAGGATAACACCCACATAATGGCTCTGTATATATTCTAAAATTAACCTTACAAATTCACAATGTAAAGATTTTATTTCAGTCACTAATTTATAAATTCCATACGATTTATTTTTATAAAACCTAAAATTGTTAATGCTTTTCAACATATTATATCTAAATTAACGTTAAAATGTAGTTCAAGATCAAACATAATACCTAAATGTGTAATTCGTACACTAATAGGTCATGTTTATTATGTGCGTGTATGAGAGGATTTCGCGGTGACTGCGGAGTCATACAAGACCTATTAAACGGAACGGTGTCGTCTTATAGCCACGCGCGTCCATTGATATACTTTCGGTGAGAATCACAGGGAGGAAAAAGGAGATTTTGGTCGAATAAATATACCTTTGCATTATATACATATACGTATATCTATAATGTACATATACGATTCATATATGATCCTAAACAACATGAAGATATCTTCCACTCCTCACCAGACAAATGCAACCGAGACAAATTCTACACCAGAAAACCAAAAAACCAACCAAATCGAAAACTTCTCGACTACCAACAACGTAGAAAATACATCCATAGACTCACCTCACGGCAAATAATCTAGAAGTCGACCTAATAGGCGCATTTGGTACAGAAATCTCATCTGACATGAAAGTAAATCCGACCGGAACATATAAAAAACCACTCACAGCATCAACCAGCTGCCCCTCATCATCAACATCATTTCCTCCTATATCACCTAAAATACCTGAAACAAGTTCACATCCACCGAAGAACACTAAAAGTAATCAACAAATTAAAAAACCTAAGATTAGATCACGTTCTAACTCTGCCACTCGAAACGACACCAACATTGACGAAAAATTAGAACAAGCACGTAACATCCTCTCGAAAAATGACACAAGATACACTGATTTTAATACATTTAAATACATTACAGAAAATTCATTGGAAAAAAATATCAGTATTAGGGAACTTTGTAAGCAAGCCGATATTACTGTAAAGACTTTAGCCGATACAATAGACATAGTACATCCACTAATAAAAAACAAGAAATTCAAATCAAGATTCACAAGAATATCAAATTTACTCTTCCAAATAATTATCCCGGAAGAAGTAAACACTAACTCTGTATAATGACCAAGATTATAATTCAGCGGAACATAAATAGTTTAATAAAAATAAAAGCTAAACGAAATCAAACCAAGCATTCTCCCTTGGCCAACCATCCATCTTCCCAGGCGACAAGAAGTAATTCTTAATAGACTCGCAATTGGACACACATGGTTAACTCATAAACACCTAATGACCAAAACGAATCCCGAACCTTGTCTCACTTGTGGTGAAACTCCTTCAGTTAAACATATCGTATGCTTCTGCCGAGAATTCAACGACACTAGAACCCGTCATAAGCTAGCTGACAAGTGACAATGTTCAAGAAGCACTAGGCCCTGATTCAGACAACACTCAAAACATATTCACTTTTTTAAAATTAACTAAATTATATAACCTAATTTAAATATGCTCTCACACCCCAAACTTGAATTTTATTACTCACCCACCGCTTCTTCTTTATACATATAAAATGTAATATTCTTTTCAATAACATTTATTTATATTACTTACCTCATTGTGTATAACAAAAGCCAATAACCTATGATGTTGAGGTTTATTAATAAAAAAAAATTAAAAAATTAAAAAAACATTATATAATTGCATAATACTCCTCCACCACCATTGAAAATTTCTTAGGTAATATATAACGTTATCGTTTTACGCTACGTGACTACGACTGTATTATGACATGCGAAGAGAAAAAGTTCACACGTATAAAAGAATGTATACGTTAGAAACAGGGATGTTCAAAATTCACAAATGAACGTTAATAATCCTGTTTCAGTTAAAATAGAAACTGCTATGAAATCGATTGTTTACTCTATGAAAACAATAATCATTAATGCTTTATATAGTTTATAATCGAAAGCATTATATGAGCAACTAATTAATTATTTTTTAATTTAAGATTTTGGATAATCGTAAGTTATGTTATAATGTAGTGGCTCCCAATAGGGGGTCCGCAAATCGATGTTATCACGGTTGTTTTCAAAGTAAAAATATTAAGCATAACATAGACAAGATTATATATGAGTAAAAAAAAAAGGTTTCACTTGTCTTATAAAGCTTAAAAATTAACCAAATAACTCATTTAACTCACTTGTAATTAAAGTATAATAAGTAGTAGTAAAATAATGTTCGGTACATGTTAAAATAAGATATTTAATGAGTGAAATTAATTAACAAATATTTTAAGTCTTTATATTTTATTTTGTTGAGATAATGTGTGCTAATGTTATTACAAAAATGGGGATAAAATTAAAATAAATCGTAAAGATAATTTTTTTCTTTGTAAGCATAGGTATACAAAAAAAAATTAAATTTTAGTCTGAGGGGTCCGTGATTTCATACTAATTATTGGAAACCGGTGCATCACTGTTACAATAATTTATTATCCCTTCAGTGTCTAATGTGTACAAGGTTATACATTTTGTACTTAACTCAAATTTCAACTTTATTTTTTGGATATTTGTAAAACCCGTAAATTAATTGCATTTTGTGATATAATGGTGATAGATAAACACGACATGTAATAAATCGTGTTTTGGGTTTTTTAAGCATATTGTGTTTTAATTTTTATACCATATAGCAATAATCAATACAATCAATATCTTAAAGTTATGGTAGATACAAATGGTAATGATAAGCGGTCGGTGATATCTGATGTTTCGATATTTATACCCTTTATTATAATATTCTGATAAAATATAATAAATTAATAGATATATTAATTATTATGCAATAAAATTATGTTTTTACATCTTTTCCTTGTCTAATGTGTAAATATTACAGCGCAATTTGTGGGTACACAAACATATTATATTATATTATATTATAGTGCTATAGTAAACGAGAATATTATTACGTACAAGGTTTTTTAACTATACAGTGTATAATTTTTCTGTAGGATTTACGATATGAATAATTGTCTGTTATACAATTCATGAAATGAGCAGCATTTATCGTTACCCATTTCGTGAAATAAGCACTTTTTTGTGCATTTCACGAATTGTGCAAAAGCCACTCATCCATTCCACGAAATTAGCAATTTCACGTATATGGAGTGAAATGCATTCATATTTTATGTTTAAGCATTGTGTTTGTGTACACCCTACCCATAAGGCGTATAATATTTATTTAAAATATTATTTATGAAGTTAGATGTCTACTTGTTATAAATTAAATACATTACATTGGTGTTAATTCTCAAGCGACTCAACTATTTAAGACCGTTAAACTTAACCCATCACGAGTTAACAACATATTTTTTTTTTCTGAAATGGTTGTATATTTATTATTATCATTATCTCTTATTCATCCTATAGAATGGTCATTATTTTTTGTCCTGACGTATTGTTTTGTCATTTCACTCGAATAATTCTATACATATTATTAGAAATTAATTTCAGTCTGTGCAGCATTATACACAGTGCACTTGATTAGACAGTAACCCATTATAATCAAAATTCACTGTATGTATTGTATCGTAACATTAATCAGTTTGAACTTCGGATTCCCGGGTCGAATTAATTGCTCTGTAAACCAGTCATGGAATTCACAATATCTAGGCCACAATCAAATACTGTCAGCATAACATTGATGTTTAAGAAATATTACAGGATTATAACTCTCGATGTATTACTTATTATAATAAAATCATAGTTTATTTTCAAAGCACATATAAAACAAATCAAGTAAAGAAACAAGACGTAGATTTGATAATATTATGCGCAATAAAATGTACACTTTACTTTTATTGCAACGATATACTTACCAATTATAACTTATTCACTAACTACTTATTTGCTTGAGTTTTTTTGTGAATTAATATGGATATGAACATTATGAACTGCAGATTGGTTATTATTATAATATAGGTATATAATATATGAAATAATTGAAGTTCTTTAACACTGACAACTACAAATAGGTTCACGCGTCCTTAATTACATAAGCCAAAGTTCGCTCGTTATTAGATATTAATGACTGGGCAGAATGAAAAAGAATATTAAATGAATATTCACTATCATTAATCACCGTGAACGTATGTAATAAAAACCATTTGTCCAGATACTATACATAGGTGTAATGTATGTTTCTTGTGCAGTTCTGCACGTCGTATCTAATACACTTGCGTAGTTACGTTTTTGCCAGTCGTCAGCGGATGTGTAGAGCCGGATTTAGCAAAACGTTTAGAATATTAAAATCATATCCATGCGTGTATCAATTAAAATTTAAAAGTAACGTTCCGTAAGCAGGGTTTTGCCGTTAATCGATGGCATTGTTCTGCTAAACCACCGCCAATGATAAGTATAATAATTATTCTGTATTTCTGTACGAGAAATGTATTCGAACAGTGTGCTGAGTAGTTGATTATTACAATTCGGACACAGATTGACGACGCATTATACTAGATTTTTATTTAGAAATAAATCGTTGTTCTTAAACAACAATAGAGTGCACCTATATTTGTGAAACCATACACGTCATTATAAACACATTCAAATTACTTTAAACGTGTTGCCATAACACGATAAGTTTGGGAAATTGTAGTGTATGTGTATTACATTAATATTCATAATATTAACCAACGAATACAAATTATTAAAATATGAAAGCATGTGTATACTTAGTATTTAAATAATTTTAAATTTAAATTACCTTATACAAAAATAAATGCTTTGCCTGAAAATTATGTTCGGAGTATAAATTGAACAATATAGCCGTATAGAAATGAATAGTAAAAACCTGCGGGCAATCGCGATATTTAATAAAAAAGTAGAAACTAATAATAAATTAATATGAAATACAATGTTATATCTAACATATAGTTAATTTATATATTTTTCATACTATTTTTTTAATCGTGACTTATTGTTGATTTTAGATAATTTTCTGTTGAATGTGATTCTCATTTGGTGGAACTTCAATAATTTAATTACAACATTAAGTACTATCATCGATAAAAGCAATTACAATTATTAAATAGTAAATACAATTGTTGACATATCGATAAAAGTTGATAGTACAACATTAGGAGTACAGACATATTGGTTTTAATCAGCAGATCATATTCTTTGTTATTTAATTAATATTCTTTGACAATTGACTCATTTCAGTACCAAGTTATATCAAAATAATGTCAATTCTGAACATAATTTATTTCATGACTGAAAAATAATTTAAAATAAATAATGGAATATATCTTTGAATAAAATAAGAATTGGTATACAATTACTGTATACAATTTTAAAATTTTGTTATATTTAAAATTTTAACTTTAGGAAAAACAGCAGATTCAAAGTATTGACCAACGCTATAGAATTCTTTTTAATATATAATTATATTATTTAAGTATATAATTAGTACCTATTAAATATTGTAAAGAGTATTATTTTAGTATGTATAAGAAATATCGTCGTACTTAAATGTGTTTTGTGGTTAAAAGCCTAAAACTCATCCACTTTGATAAAACAAGAAAATGACCAATTCCAATCTTCAAATTTTTGTAAAATCCAACTTATTTATCAGATTAAAGTAAAATTGTTCCATTTTTGCAGTTTTTCATTTATTGTTATATCACTAGTAGGTCTTATACCGTTTATACCATTGATAGGACTAATAAAATTAGTCCGTTTTACAAGTTTTATTTTTTTAAACCGAGTCCGTCATGGACAATTTCACCACTGTAATAATTAGAATAACAGTAAATTAACGGTACTAAATTTTAGTTCTTAAAATATAAAATTGCCATTTCTCATTCAATGATAAATGTTATCATTAATCGTGAAAATGATAAATTTAATCATAATAGTAGGAATTTTAACCTTACTGAAAAAAAAAAAAACTGAAACAATAATTCATGCTTTTTGATTTAATAATTTAACTTATAACTAATATAACTAATGCAAAAATTAGATATAATAAGTTTGTTGGTCTTTACAAAATTAAATAAATAAATATTAAAAAAAAACTTATGACTTTTAAAACCTAGCAAGGAATATATTTACATTATATTTTTTATTTTGAATTTTGAATAATTCCTAGACATATAATTTATGATTTTACATTATGCGAACATGGGTTGTATATTTGACATTTATTGTTATTTTCCAACATATGGAAACTTTTACAATTCTTAGCAACTATACCTATGTCGATAGCGATATCAGAAAGAACATTTTCTTCTTTAAAATGATTGAAAACGTATCTTAGGAACTCGACTGGTGAAACTCGTCTTAACGGATTAGCATTAATGAGGTGCGAAATCGGTTTGCAAAACAGTCGAGGAAAATTAAATTACTTTAAAATCAAACTCTGGTTTATTGTAAATTGAAAGAATTTTTTTGTTAAATAAATATAATTTAAGTAAAAATAAAAACTATGTATTTTGAATAACAAAGTAAATATGTATTGGTACCTAAAACAATAATATGATATTATGATTATATTTAAGTCGAATTCTTAAGAATGAAGATATAGTTTAATATTCCAATGAACCCCCCCCCCCAAAAAAAATAAAAAAAAATAATATATGCTGGATACGGCCATGACTAGGTACTATACGAATTGGAAATTAAATACGTATACATATATACATATATTTCAATAAAATATGATTTTGGGTGTAGTACCTACGTCATTTGATTGAATTTTTAGGGAGCTATAATAATCCAATGGAAAATAATAATTATAAAAACAACGAATAACATTTCAAAAAAAGTTTCGATTATGGGGGAGTATTAAAATATTTAAGGAGCTAAGCCCCCCTAAGCCCCCTCCCCCCGATGTCCACCTATGCCTACACAGTATAATTTTAAACGATTTTCAATCGATGTCATTGGCAATTTTAAGTTTTGAAAATGTATTAATATCATATTTTAACTATAAATTAAAATCTTCAGGCATTGGTAGTACAATATTATGTGCACGAAGTAGTTCATTTAATGTCTGAGACTGCATTTGCTGACACAGTGAGTATTATTTTGATTTACATAGACAAAATAACGCAGCTATCTAACAATGAATAAATCGTCTAATACATAAAAAATGTATATTTTTAAACATTTAAGTAAGAACTATAGGTACTATATAATATATAGCTGCTGTATCACTCAGAAAAGTTTTCAAATATTATTATGATTCATCGTTTCTTTTAAATAATCAATATAATGACGCATTACAACTGGCTTCGATATGAGTGAAGCGAGACGAGTTCCCAACATTTATAGTAATCTTTATATAATTATTTTTCTTATGAATCGAAACATTTTAAACAAGATCCATTATTCTTTCTTTAAAATGTCAACTTTAAAAATTACAAATAACTGTTGAACAATATCATTTTGAAGACATTCAATTAGCTTGTTTTATTCTTTATAAAAAGTTTTATACATTTCTTTTTAATTCAATCAAGTTTTATCCATCGAATGATTGTATGATGAATGTGAATTCTTTACGCCGATGTTGTACGTGGTGAATTATTCCTAATTAATAAAACATGTTAGTTTTCGTAACGTGCATCGTTATTCGTTAAGTTATACAGTTATTATTAAATATTTATATTATTTAATTAACTACTAATCATGTTACGACGAAACAGTTTTATAACGATGATATTCATTATGAAATCCTGTAATTTATTTAAAACATTCAATGATCATAATCAAATTTATTGACCACAAACAAGTACTAGTCTTTATTATTTGTATTTAACACATCCATATAATACATATATATGCGTACGAAACTAACAAATACTCTATATGTATTTATTTATTGATATATATACATATAATACTACAAATACTGCAATATAACTTTAATAAAATGTAGTACACAGTTTCACAGACAATTGAAAAATAATCGAATACAACGCTTTCAACAATAAACCAACTACATTAATTGCAATTCACTTTGAACAATTAAAATACAACATAAAATTATTTTCAATAGAACCAGTTTACCAAAATATCAAAAAGTCGTGCTTGAATGAAATATTTTTTTAAATATTATTATTAAAAATATATAGATAAAATTACAATCTATATTAAAAATAAATACAATAAGCTAACATGAAAAAAAAAGAAATTTATAAACTTGACATTGAGATATTGATCAGGGAAACTATCCAGTGATAGGACCCTTTTGGCGAGTAGGTGAATGGACAATGATTTAATCTAAAAGACCACACCAACGTCTTTTGCCGAAAATTAAGGCAGTGTGCTGGTTTACTATGAAATTTTTAAAACTAAAAATATACCAAATAATTATTTTTATAATATAAATCCATCTCGTTATACAGTTCATAAGTATTAACAAGATTAGCACGCTATACGTATAGGCTATAGGGCATATATTGTAATATGAAAGAAGTGGCTAATACTCTTAACAAAGTTAACTGAAGTCAAAAAAATCATGATCTCTTCAGTCTTCCAAGTATTATGCTAGAAGACACAAAACAAAATATAAAAACCTACTTAGAATAGGTCAAGTACACATAATTAACCCACAACAACGTCATAATGCAAAGGACACCATTGGCACCCTAAGGTAACCATTGAAACTTGCAACACTTGTGACACAACTTTCAATACGAGTATACTAACCGAATGCCGTACATTTTAAAAACAGAACAAGAAGAAACCCTATCCAGGAAATTATCACCAATCACAATGATCCAATTTCTGCGAGCAATGCGCATAATCAAACACAAAATGTAAATCTTATTGACATATTCACCGAAATATTTAAGTACCACTGAAAAATATTATAATTCCACTATAATTGTATGTAACCAGTACCATAAATTTAAATTTGTAAAAATCCGTTAGTCCAATAATGGCTAATCTTAATAAAAAAAATGTTACCTACGCAATATTATTACTATTGTCATAAACGGTAGTGCCATCGGGACGTACAGTGAATGTAATTCAGTTTTCGGAAAACGCTCATAAGTTAGCGATACACGCACGTTAAGCCATCAACCGAAAATGCACACGCGTTAGGACCTATATATTCCATTGCATACGCATATAATTATAATTTTATGAGTACATAAGTCGCCCGTTATTGTACAAAGATTTATGGCAATAGCGTTTGCGAGAGACAGCGTGTAAGCACATACGTTATGGAGCGTGTAGACACACGTCGGACATTCTGAATAATAATCATATAGTATAATAACAACAGTAATATATTATTATAATGTATTGAATATGCGAACAACTTAAAGTCACATGAGGCGTAGACGGCACTGCACGCGTCACGGTATATATTATTAATTATTGTCATACGGTAGCGCTCGAACAAGAAACTAAAAATTGGAAAAGCCAACACACCCGCATATATATATATATATATATAGGTGCTGTATATTATTATTATTAATATTATGTTAAAATCGTACGCACTGCAAGGGAATAGTAATGTAATATAATTACTAAGACGTGTACAGCGCCGAATGTCGATGATAGCAATAATATTATTATTATTATCGTCGCATTGTTCTGCGTGTTAGTGTCGTATATAGTGTCATATATACATTTATCATATATTATGATACCTGGTGCGCGTACGCTGCATATTTGACTAATATCCAAAATATTTTTCAACTCACGTAAAACACGTAAATCGCATGACCCGTTGGCCGCAAAATTAAAAATTCTCAACGCCCCAAACGGCGTGAGTTGGCGCGCACAATAACGGGGCTAATTTCTTACCGTGTATCGTTTGAATAGGGCACTGCAACAAATGAGAATAAATATCAGACGAAATCAGGGAACTCGCGTGGATGCGTATAAAGGTAAGACTGGACTGTAAAATAATGAAAGAGAGAAAGAGAAAGATAGAGAGAATAGATGATGAGAGACTTCCGCGATGACAGTGTGTGTGTGTGTGTGTGTGTGTGTGTGTGTGTGAAAATAAAACAAAAATGGCCATTATAAGTCCCTAACAAACCGTAAATATCACTCATTGTTACGCGCGCGCAGGAGTGTGCATATACGATTTCATTTATTGTTTTCATCGGTATCATATAGAAACACACAAAAATATGTGTACGCATATAATGTACACGTTAGCATTTATTTGGATTTCGGTACGTCGTTTTGTTCGAAGCTTTCTCCCGCGTCGACGCGTCGTCAGGGGAAAAACATGAAATAGAAAAAAAAAATTAATAAACGATGACGGCCATAGCGCTACTTGTGACAAACGCTCGTGGCCGAAAACGGCAGTTGTCTGCAATGACAATAGTATATACTGTATGGTTATGTATTATACGAATAGGTTAGTAGTGCAACTCGAATGAATATTACAATAAGCCGTACAACACGCCACCGACCGACCGCGGTATAATTATTTCATCTATACGGCTTATAACTTGATTTCCCAAAACCCGCCGGTATATGATATACCAATACACGCCAATACCTATAGAATATTAGAATATCCTTACGAAATACTATTGTATAGACAAATTAAAGCAAGGTTCGTTACCTTTGCATCACTAAGTCAACATTTTCCACGAGAAATTACTATATCATATGTTTTAGTAATCGATTTTTCGAGGCCAAAATTGAGTTATGCATTTCAAACTTGTTGTCAGGAATGGTAAAAACAAGTTGATTACCAATAAACAGTGTAACTTTTTGTGGAAAATGTTGACTGAATGCCACTGATATAATGTACCTGTCGTTTCATTATGCCTACGTGCGCTTCCGCCACCACTACTGTATTGTTCCCGACAGCTCAAAAATACAATTTGAATCGCAACAGTATCTATACTCTATAGACTATAGACTATAGTACATTAGTACCTATGTTTATTTCCTCCTACTCGTGGTAAATTCCTGTGCATATTTATTATTTATACGTTTATCGCAGTTCATGTACGATAAGTTTATCATCATGCGTCTAATAATCATCATCTAAAGGCTGCGCCTTTTCATGATAGCGATAAGGATATAACTGTCGTTTATGCCACATTTATCTGCTGTGGATAGTATGTGACATCCATGAAATGTTTGTGGTCTAGGAAGTATGAAATTTTTAGGCATCCTCAGGTTCTTTTCTCCAAGATCTTTCTTTCGAAGAAATTCCTTATAAATGTGTTGTATTTGAACAAGTGCCATCTAATAATATAATTTACATTTTGTATCAATCAATGAATCAACGCGATCAGATCTCTATATTTGATGTGTTTCACTTCCTACTCCTAAACAATGATTCATTAGATTTCAAGGGAAACTTCAAACTCTTTATAATATAGTTGTGATTAATGAGACATTCGTTTTAGAAAAATCTTCTGCGTTCTAACCTATTTTAGTATTTTTAGTATTAAAAATAAATATATTTATATATATTTGTATGTATCGATCCTGGCGTGTTATGCCAACGATACACGGTTGATAATTAGTTTTTATTTAAAAAAGAAAACTTCAAAACAATATAGATGATGAATCAAAGTGATGTTATGGTTAATTTTCTAGGCGTACGGATTTCTTCGATAAAACACTATACACTTTTACTATCTGTAAAGCTGTACGTGGTAAAAAAAAACCGCGTATGAATGGATATTTTAATTATTGATCAGCCGATAACTTAATACCTTTAGAAAATAATCGCGTGTCCAAACAATACATAGGTGTTCGTTACCGACAGAATTATATTATTTGGAAAACTATGATTATAAATATTAATTCAATATCGCAGCTGCGTCTATCATCACGTACCTGCGTATTATAATATTATAATGTCATGTAGTAAGCATTTCTGAATGGAAAATATATTATAATAGTAAATTATGGTTTCTCTAGTTTCTAGTCATCATTAATGAACGCAACCGATAATGTGCGTTATGGTGAAAAACGAATACATCATTATATTAATAAAAACCAGAAACGAAATCGAAAGATGTATGTATTTGTAGGACACCTAAGGATGTCTATTATACTTGACAACACGATGTGTGCAACCTGAAATACATCACTCATATAACAGCGTACTAATCATAATTCAAGATGATGTAGATATTTCGTACCGATTGTTGGGTTACTGTGCTTTAGAATTCAAACAGTACCTGTCGATAAAATTATATCAATGAAAACAACAGTAGATACGTCTATACTCAGTTAAAATAAATCGTTTGCGTTATAACCGCATTGTAGTTTAAGCGATTGAGTTGATAAAAAATTATTTTTCAAAGAATACATTTAAAACAATTGTATTTCATACATGTTTAAGGCATGATTACATAACTAATTATTTTATTGAAATAAATGCTTGACACGCTTGATAGTCATGAAAATAAATATTATTTCCATTTTAGATTTTGAGCGAAACAAAGAATGTATTGGTTTTATCATGATGTGTGTTTTTATTTTTTTTATTTTTATTGTCTGTGTATACAATTTTGTTCAGGAGTGGTCGATATAATTTATAAACCTATAACTTTCGAAAGGAAATTTCTTCTAGTTGGTCAGTTTTTGAATTTCTTAATAGTTTTTTGAATAATGGAGGAAAACTGTGTACAAAATTGAAAAAATATTAACTCGGATACGGTATCTGTTATTTTAGTTGTCATGGCAATACAAACAATTTTCTGGGTACTTAAATACTATCTATACAAATAAAATAACTTATCTTGATTGATTCATCATTGCCTAGATGTAACTTCTAGACGGATAGGGTTGAAATTTTGCATACGTGTGCATACGTATGTACAGATAGCTAATTTGATGTAGGCATCCGCTAAAAAAAGATTTTTGAAAATTCGATAAAAACGTAAAACTTAGCTAGAACCACTAAAGCTTCGAGTATGACATTTGGTCAGTATTTTTGTTCTATGATGCAGAAAACCCCTACTATACTACAGCGTATTTTGATTAATTACAACTTTCGATCTGAAATTATTTGCATTTATAACTCATTTAATTATATGACTGGCAAATAAAACTTCGAACAACATCGGAAAACGAACACTAGTTATTATATATATATATATATTTTATTATTAATTTATAAAGAATATAAACTGAAGAATATAATACATAGTATTTTACTAGAAGAATTTCAGTACGATTGGCTTGAATACTTTCATATAAATTATATAATTCATCATAGTAGCTGCTGTATTATAGTTAAACGCGTATATAACAAATTAACAAATAAACAAATATTTATAATAAATTTATTTATTTAGTATTCAAAAATACTATTTGTCATTCGTATATATATAAATTTATTCATATAGATGTTGAACTATTTATCTAGCGAGACGTCACACAATTGAAATATCTCTCTCGACTTCACGAGTTTTATAAAATATCAGTCATATAGCAACGATATAATTAAAATTAAACCAGAATGCTCTGCGGAACCGCTCGGAATAACTCCGTGAGAGGTAAGATTAGGTTAGGTTTGGTTAGGTCAGGATTGATCACCGCAATCTCAACAAAAAACACTTGGTCAAATTCCATATAAAAACGCCAGATACAAATATACGTATAAAAAAAACCTATCCTATAAGTTTTTGAAAAATTTTACAACTAAGACTTTGAGTTATAACAATATACTCGTATATATACTCATAAAAACTGACCCGGCAAACGTTGTTTTGCCATATAAATTAATAGTTAGATTTCTAATGGATATTTTGGTAACCAAACAAAAAATAACTACTAAGTTATTGTGATTATGCGGGGATGTGGTATACTGGTATATGACTGAAAGAGGAATAGAGCACAGTGAATGATGACGACCTATAAACCTATAGCTGATCCCGGCGTAGCCCGTGCCATTTTTTCTTTTTTTTCTGAACTATTCCTTTGTTATATGTATATATATATATAGGTAAACAATTTATACAATTTACAATTTTTTTTAATTAGTAGATAACTTAGAGGTTTTTAACTTAAATAAATGATATTGCAATAGAAACCTCCTCCGTGATACTATAATCTTTCAATTAAAAAAAAAAAAAATCAAAAAAATCTGATAAGTAGTTCTAGAGTTTACCTTGTACAAAGATTTTCATTTCACATTTATGTAGTTAGATATATATGATTTATATCTTCCGCTAATAATATTCCATTGGAATGGTGACACAATATTTACTAAATATTATAGCATTTTCATTCTGTATTGGGTACACATATATTATATTAACATAAGACTAATCAAGTGCTTTCAAGTCATCAAACTGAGTTCAATCGTTAGCAGAAGAGTGTATCGTCCGGACAAGCCCTTTACCAAAGAAAAGCTAAGGAAGAAGGATGACGGGTTGCATGGCTACCACAATAGGACGGGATGTGTGCAGACCTAAAAAAAACTCATCAATAGGATATTATTATCACCATTATATATTACAACTATTAACTTCTGACGACGCGAGTGGGGACCGCGGGGGAAACCCGGTGACCTACTGCTATAGTCTGCAGCCGTAGTCTCCTATAACAGCGCGTACATATGTATTTTACGTTTATGTATATGTACGTACAATGTACAACGCGGTGCTGCGTATATAGTTTCTTCTAGTTTTTTTTTTTTTTTTTTTTTACCCATTTCACCGGTTGTCCAATCGAATTCGCCTTGCCCACACGCGTGCGCACGCCTGCATGATAGCTCGCCGGCTAGTTCTTCAGTCAGTGTCCATTCCGCAACCGGTACTGCCGCCGACACACCGCGATATTCGCCAATAATTCCGAAGCCGCCATAAACTCAGTGTTCAGTTCGCGCGTAAACCTCTGCGTGTCCGTCCGGCGAACCGTCGTGGGTCGTCGTGTATAATAAATAATATTACTATAATATTGTACAGTGAGTATTATTATTATTATTATTTTTTAATTATTCAATTATTCATTCGTTTATAACAATGTCTGGATACTTAATCGTATTATAGTCTAACCTTTGACGAATCGCGCGAGTGTTATAAAAAACGATATAGATAGTACGCAACAATTATTATTATACATGTCCTATAATTGCTGTGCTGAATTGTAATATTATAATCGTTTTTCACCTACAGTAGGGCCACGTGAAATACCGTCCATAGGGACATGCATTTTCCCCTACCCCCATTATCACCTACGTGATTTTCTCCGAACACCAACGTCATCCGTATGCACCATTTCAGACAACCTAACCCCATTCGTTCAGAACATTATAATTTCTGAAAAATATTGTTAATTAAATATACACTCGTGCTTATACTCGTATAGGGATTTTCTACATTTTTCCTAAATACGTTACGGTCACATGCTAAGCCGCTCGTATGGTTCTAATTACTTAAAGATTTTTCAGTCGTGTGTAATCATTGAGCTATACCTTAAGTCGAAACCCCTTTGAGTCTCATAATAATATTATCGTTTTGCGTATATCCGCCACCGTGTGCGACAACTAATTGGTAAACAAATCTAAACAACGACGACGTCGGTCATCGAAACCCACAACAACATAATGAACACATATTTAATAATATTCTATGAAATTTGTAGAAATTACATGTTCGAGTGAGATCAAAATATCGTTGAAATTGATTAATTTATATCACGATACGCAACACAAATTCTAAGAAATTGTTTTTATTTTCGAAAATTAAATCAATACTCTAAACCGTTCTCAATTAACGATTGCAATGCAGCAATGAGATGACAAAATAATAAAATTACGTGTCATGATCCGCATCAAAGATTATCATACCGTATGTTTAAACGTTGGTATCCATTGATGCGTGTAAAATAATCTGAAAGTGTTATTTTAATGCAGTTTGTTTATATAAACAATTACATGCAATCGCATGAAATTTACGATTAAAATAATTTCACTTAAAAATATATTAATAATTACTTGAAATATAGATACGTTCATCTTTTTTTTTTACAATAAACATTTTTATTTTTTAAAATAATTGATAGGTATAATATTAAAAATAATAGAATATTTATTGAGTAAAAACTTGTACATATAAAGCATTATTTACTATTGTTGACTTTGTGCTAAGACTGTGTTAATTTGAATTTAAACAAATAGCAAAACTAACTATCGGTTTTGCTATGATGTATCATTTTTTCCGAAAACATTTTTGGGTACAGTAAAAGTGATCCAATTGTTTTTTATTGTTATACCTATAAATTAGAAATCAAGCCCAAATTAAACCTAAGAGAGTTCACTTTTTATCTCTTTTCATCCCCCAAGAGTTATAAAAAGTACGCCTTGGAGAAGAAGCGCAAAAAATGTACAATTTATTTATTTTATTATTTTAATTTTATTTATTACACTCAAAATTTTAACTCAATAATGACAATCCTCGGACAAATTGGTTTAGATTATTATTTTTTAAGTAGGTACAATGATGATATAATTTATAGATTCGAACCGAGTTGAGTCTAGCTATGAAACTTGTGCTCAACAATTAATTTCTTCATGTTTCCTGTTCATTTAAAAAAATGTGTAATAATCATTTTTAATTTTTTAAATTATAAATCCTACGCGATTGTTAGAATGTTTTATGATTAAAAACCAAAACAATGATTTAACTTACATAATAATGTATATTATGTATGAAATTAGAAGTCAACACGTTACGATGTAAAATTATAAAATATGTTTCTCATACAAACATTACATTATTATGCACACTTATTAAATGAACTATAATATCTTTGTATACATGAAAAGGGTTACAGGTTGGAAAATAGAAATAAAAATTACGATCCAAACGATTTATTAAAATGTATGATGAATGATAAATCTATTTTTTGTTTTAATTTTTAAATAATGAAAAATTATCAATTATTTGAATTACTAATAAATTAATAATTTACCCAAAAAATATAGCTATTTGATAATGATATTTATAACCAAATAAACGTGCATACACCTATGGACTATGTGTAGTTAGGAAATATATACATTATATGGACGTTTTGAAATAACCGATGAGTATATAATAATATAATATAATTTTACTATTAAAAAAAGTGTAATAATAACTGAAATGCCATGACGTTTCGTTTAGAGGTTCCCGTTATAACATTTGAGCACCGAAACGACGACAAATGTTTCGCGAAAAGAAAATGAAACGGATCTTCTGTATTTGATGCAAATTTAAAAAAAAATAAAAATACGTAGCTAAATTCTATCTGACAATTGTATTTTTATTTTTTTTAGTTTATTATAATTTATAATATATGATATGATATGATATGCAAAAAATACGAATTACAGTACCTACGTATATTATCATTATACGAAAATAATCTTAAATAGTGACGTTTGTAAATATTATACAGTGTACATGTCATCATACGGACATATTTCATCGATCAAAAATTTGTTATTGAATTAAAAATATTTATAGGTACTATATTATAATACGTACAAATCGAAATCGGTCGGAACTATTTTCTTCTTGACCTCATAGGGGACTTTCTTGTACTTTTAGCACACGCACTCATTTATGCATTATTAAACGTTCTTATTATTGTCTGTTCATTGCGGGATTGCAAATTTTAAAGGATGTCATTCATAATAATATACGGTTCTTAATTTCAATGGCCAATTAAATGCGTATACAATATTATCATTGATACCTGTTAATAAAATGATGAAAAATATCCGATTGTATATTATTAACGGTGTCATGCGTATGTGTGTCTGTGTGTCTATATAAATCATAATTATTGGCTACAAAAAATAACGGGTGGTGTTGTAAAAAATAAGTTGTCAAAAAACTTTTAACAGATTTTATGGAAATGACATATACGCAATAAGTACGCACGCAAGCGCGCGCGCACATCACACACATACACACACACACACACACACACACACACACACACACACACACACACACACACACACACACACACACACACACACACACACACACACACACACACACACACACACACACACACACACAC
>JAIPRK010000671.1:69967-150657 GCA_025469195.1 Chaitophorus viminalis
CTCAACACACACATACACACACACACACACACACACACACACACACACACACACACACACACACACACACACACACACACACACACACACACACACACACACACACACACACACACATCGGTAGAGACAAACTGAAACCATAGCGAAACTTGTTAGACTTGCATTGTTTTTGAGGGCTAGTCAATATATATTAATATTCATCGACACGTCGAGACCGTTATAACGCACGTCCGCTCTCAGTATTCCAATCAGGGATCACTTCAATAGTGATATATAAAGTAATAATATTCACTTCGACCATGATGTTCATCATCAAGATTTGTTTGAAACAATTTCAAGTTCATTGTCCCCAATATATGTATGCGTAGTTCGGTGAAAAAAGATTACAAAAAAGATGACCTTGCAGTATAATACATATTATAATATTGTAGATTGTCAAAATTATAGGTACGTCAAAATACAAATTTTTCAAACGTTTCGAATCGTCTATGGATATAGAATAATTCTATGGAATCATATACTCAGTAGTCAGTAGTCGGGCAATAGATCTTCGTATAAAATAATATTATGTACCTATGTTTAAACGTAGACACTCGTAGACACTAGACAATATAAACGAACGTATGTGGATTACTAAGTAAAATAAATTTCGAACACTGGCGCACCTGTACATGCAGAGATTAAACGTTGAAAAAATGAATAAGTTGTAGTTGTTCCGGTCAATGTCGAGAATAAACCTACGGTAAACAGCAGTAATATCCGTTTTATCTTAACCTGCTGGATGTTAAAGATTTAGAATGTAATAGGTAACAAAAATTATATACACGTGAACATAATATGTATGTGTTTTGACATACAAATTAAATAAAAGTGAAAACGATTCGCATGACCAAACATCTGGTCCCGTTTATAGTATTACTTGTCCGTGAAAAAAAAAAAAAAACAATTATACTTCAAACAATTAATACATAGATAATATGACGTAGATACTTGGAATTATGTTAAAACTATAATTAAATATACTAAACAATATCTCGACGAGTTTCCAATAGATTTTTGTGGTGGTCCGTAAAGTATTTCCTTATCAGATTCGAACATTTTTTTTTTCGACCGGACCAGGTATTCAGGGCCAGAAGCTATCTAAACCAATTTCTAACGGTCATGATTCATATTTTTCAACGTTACCACCCGTGTACCGTATGTATGTGTATACATTTTGGTCACCTATCGTGATCGACCTGTGCTGAATTTACTTCCCATTGTTTTACCGCTGTGACCAACTGAAGCAGTAAATCTTTTTGATGAAAATCGAATTCACTGAGGTCGGCGCTACAACCCGTCATGAGAGTATACAATATTCACACTGTATCAAGTGTATCGGTATACAATATATTAAGGACAGAGCAGTGTTTTGATTTGTGTAAAACCATGTATATAACGTAAGTCACAATATTTATTCATTTTAATATGTATTCCGTTCTTTTATTCTCACCACATTCTCAAACATTCTTTACATTTTCTTTATTTTGTTTCCTAACTTATTTCCTAGAAAAAAAAAAATTAAAATATCCCATTGGAAAATAATATTTTTGTATATGTGTAATCTATTATATGTGTAAAAAGATTTTTACATGTTTTTTGGACGTTAGAAGTTGGAAAAAATAGTTGATACAAATTCTGAAATATTTTTTCGGGTTCTATACAAATACAAGATCATAATTCATAACGATACATCGTTCTCAAAATTTGCTTAGTAATAATTAATAAAGCATTATAATTATGTACCAGATACGGCTTAAAAAATAATCCATTAAAAATACTGCACCCGTCGTGCGTCACGTCGTATGATGTGTGAAAGAAAGAACCACTTACGGGTATTTTAAACTTTTAAAGTACATCAATTTGATATCGAAATTACACGATACACCTAATTAATAATGTTTACGAATTCGTTAATAAATATGAAATATATTTTTCCGGCGAATCGAGATCATTATCTATCGCTGCATTATAATAATTATAGTAATTATCACTAGATGTTGTGTTGTAGAAATAATAAACACCGTTAAAGAAGTCTTCGCTGTCGTCATAAACACGCGCTTTTCGATGTATACTTCTTAATAATACAGGTATAATTATACGTATAGGATTCTTGGCAACATCAACATCCTCATATAGTATTATATACTATAGTATCCATAGTACGACCATTAGGCTACACCGTGCGAATAACAATTTGGTACACACAAGGTGCGTAGATAACAATATAATTATTAGGCACCGGCATCGAACACGTTTTGCTACTGTGTGTATAAGATCGAAAAGACTCGACTGTATCTCGAAGAACAACCCAAACAAAAATAATTATAACAGCGAAAACCGCAGTACTCGAAAATTCGAACACGATTCGCACATCCAAAATTAACTTAATTATTATTTGTATTTGAGCGTATTTTATCGGATTCGTCTGTACTGTTTTCAGTATACGTTACGGAGTAAGTCGGAGTACGCATCCGCATTTATTTTTAGTGGTTTGAGGTTTCAAGATGGTATACAAATCTTTGCAAATTTTTACAGCAAGTGTTATTTATGTTGGTATTGTTTTTGTGTATATATGATTTTCAACCTGTGGAGCTTAACTTAATTTGCAGTGACATCGTGAAAGGAGTTTTACTAGTCTTTGCAGGTGTATAAGAAAATTTTGACGGGGTCTTAAATTTTATAACAATATAACATGATAAATAAATGTCGTTAAAAAAAGGTTTCTTGGGTGTTGATTATGCACAAAAACTCAGGGGTAAAAATGCAATCCCCCCCTGATACACGCAGGATTAACCGAACAGGGTTACAAACTGTAACCGATACGAATCGATACGATAGTATTGCATGTATAAAAACGTATAAGCATAAATATTCCTAGGCTAAAAGACCGAAAATCCAAGAATTGTACACAAACGCGTTATCCGTTTACACATAAATGTGTATCTCTACAAACAGGTTTACTTTACTCCCGAGTCGATTTCAATTATAGAAAAAAATAATCAAAATAAATCGTCCTAAATCATATATACTATATAATTTAATTAGGATATAATATTACATTCAACGAACAGACTCGCACTAGGACACGCAACATATTTACGTTTTGGTTTTTTTTTAAAGTAGCCATAGTTAGTTAGTTAGTGTGTCAGTACCAGTCTGGTCACAAGGTAAGCTCCTCAAATAACATGAAATCGCTTAGGATTTGGAAATGTTTTAGACAATAAATCGATCGACTGTTAGGCTCCCTAAAAGGTGGCAAAATTCTTATATAAAGAACCGTTCATATAATATACAGTTATTACAATTGAAGTTTAAATTTTAAAAACGATTTTACCATTTTTAACGCATATTATTATACTTAATGAGAATTTTAAAAATTAATTTTATTATTTTTAGAAAATTACGAGATTTTTTTCATCTATAAAATTTCAAATTTATTTCGTCGTAAATACGATTTAAATCGAAGACGTGATAATATTATCACTACATTTACTATATCATTTTAAATTTTTATTACCATTTTTTATCGGTGTTCATTGTCGATGTTGAATGTTGATTTTGTCATTATTTAATAATTTTTATGATATTATATTATTTTCAGATTGTTTTTTTTCTATCGAGACAACTCTGTACCGACAACTACACAGGATACAATTAACCGTCCAGCAATGATGAGAGCAGCAAAAGAGTCTACATCGTATTGTAACAGATAACAACTATCATTAATACAACAGGTAAGAAAACTAATGGATTGTTATACACATATATATATTTTTTTCAATTGTCTGGCTTTTAAATTAATATAAGTAACATGTTTTTTTCTCCCATCCCCCTTCCTTTCAACCATTTTTATATCCTATTAATGAAACACATATATTTATAACCAAGTGGGTGTGAATCGCGCGTGGTGCCCGGTGTATGATCTTTATACGTCGTGTGCATACATCCGTGTGCGGACTATTATAACAATTATTATTCCTGCGCATCGTATAAAAAATAACGTATCAATTGAAACTATACCGAACGCCGCTGGTAGTATATTATATTATAACTTCGAACCCATTTTTTATTTTAATAGTTATTGATGAACTGTAAACGTATTACCAACGTGTTTTGAGTGTCTGTAACTAAATAAATTCCGACGAGAATTTGAAACATCGCGACGGTGCGAATAATTGTAGCAGATAAATTATACGTGCGCGTCTGAAAAGCGATACTTTTGGTGTGTTACACGCTTGATCACAATACACGGAGTTGCGAGGATCGACGTTTTCGTAACCGAAGTATGATACGAATAATCGTAACGATGTATCATTATATTGTAGTATCAAATCTACCTACAAATAAGATTATTTTACCTGAGGTTTTCCGATTCGTTTTTTTCTCTTTACAACAAATCGAATACGCATACAATTTGTATCGACCACACGCCAACTTTCTTATATTTCTTTCAATCATTAAAAAATTGATTTCTAAACGTGTATATTCCCTGAAAAAGCGACGTTTCAATGTTGGACGCGAAATAGTAAAACGTATTTTAATAATTCTATATTGATTATGATGACCATCATAATCTTTGACATACGACATACGTTCTATTGACATTTGACAAAACGATGTAGTAGCAAAACCCAGCTAATAGAGCCTGATAGTAATAAAATGTAGATATGTGAATACTATAATACGTAAGAAATAAAGTACCTAAATGTCCATTTGCATATACATATCTGCTCCGTTTTAACGTCCGCTAATGATCAGTGTTTGATAAGCGTGTACTGGAACAGTTCCCTCTCAAGTACGGTTTCACAATACACGTGACGTATAATGTATTCGATGAATGTTTTTAACCCATACAAACGATATACATAGACACCTACAAAGTGTCTGGCGCATCGCAGCGGTCTCGGTCGACTGGACACGGAGGAAAAAGTAGGGATTCATACTCCTTCCCACACATTCCACCACGGTGTGTCCTGAAGTGATCCGATAAGAGTCCGATGGTGTTTGACAAGTTAATAACTGCATGCGATTGTCCGGCAACGTGGTATGGAAATTACGGTTTGATCGACGAAGACGACAAAATAACAATATAATAAATAACAACGCGTTCAAATCAGAACGTTTAACCATTGTAGAACATCAGGTTTCGTCGGCGGACGAACGCGGATGAAATGCTCGGATATCGCATGTGTTATCATTTTGATATTATCAATTTCACTATGTAATAATATTATTCAACGACGCGTGTGCGTACCATACACACACACACATACACACCCAATCATGTTGTATAACGTCTATAAGCGTATCTTAAGTAAGGCACTAAGGCACAATGCACTCTCTATGGCGAGACTGCATGTTGACCCCGTCGGTGCTGAGACCGGTTCTGTGTGTGTGTGTGTGATTAAAAAACGTTAACACGTGGTAAGTCCGAAATGAACTACGGATGTAAGAAGTAGAAAACAGTCGATTTTCGAAATAATTCATGTTTCCTTAAAAGTATTCATACCTGCACTTTATCATATCGTATGTACAAGCCAACTGTAACTAACGGTGATTATTGTATCCTTCGCTTTTAAGCATTTCTGCTTTTCGTGGTTTTACTCTCACGCTCGAAAAAAACGGTATTATTTAACGGACTTTTTTCCTGCATCAGCAAAAATTTATAACATAAATTATAATATATGTGTTTACATATATTCACCGTGTACCTATGTGCAAACACTTTAAAAATGTAGGAATTTCGTGTTTTAGATAATAATAATTTCCCCGCGGAGGAAAAGTAAAATAGAGTCGAAACACTCAAAACTATCATATTACTCAGCATAATATTCGTTACACGATTCCGATACAAGGTTATTATTAACAATATATTATTGTGTATATTACGATGCATATCAGTGCTACCTATGAGTATAATAATAAAATAATATAATATTATTATACACTGTTCCACGCGTGTTGTGCCAAATATGCTATTAAAATGAAATACTAGCAGATGATATCAGCTTCGATTTCTAAACATATTTTATTTAGGTTGAATTACGAACGTTATTTAAAAATAATACATACACATACAAACACACACACGTGTGTGTGTGCGTGCATTTCCTTCGAACTAATTGCTTTTCGATCAAAGTCAAATAAAAGTATAATATGTTTAGACTAAATTAATTAAAGGTTATAAAATATACAAGACTATATAATTCAGTTTTTATTATTTTAATTTTAATATCAATAAAAAGTATTACGTAGAGAATAGTACTGTTTTTTAGATATATCAAAGACAAATATAACTATATTGTAATGAAAAATGTGATTAATAAAATATTTTAAAAATTTGATAATTACCTCAGTCATAAGTAGTCTTAACTGGTTAGTTATTCCTTATGACTGGATTCATTTCTTTCTAAAATTATTTTAACTATCATTAAATATGTAACAGGGGTATCTTGGAGTAGTAAATAATTGTATTATTCGAAGTTAATTCATAACGTAGTTTGATGCTCTCACTGAGTTTGTTTTCAATTAATATTAAAACTCGGTAACCTGCAGATTTATCAAATCGTATTATATTTTCTTTTGTTTTTAAATGTAAACATAATATTGTTCATAAAAATTAAAAATAATTAGTTATATAAATATGTTCCGGTATTTGCAATCTTATAACGTCTTAAATAAATTATTGTACGTTAGTCTTTAATTAAACTAATTAACTCCAAATTGTAGAAAGTTTTATTTACATGTAGTATAATTTGCACAGAAATTGTTGGTTTAAAAAAATTGGTTTTGAATCGTTAGAACCTATAACACCGTTACGTATTTTTCTCAGTCCTTAATTGCAGCAGTATAATATATGACCTAATTATTATTAAAACCTCGAGACGCTAAAGGCTTGTTTTCTAGTTGTAATCGAAAAGAAAACAACAAAAAGGAAATATAAGATATGAGAAACAAAATTATGATTTACACACTTTTGTTTCTAGTTGAATGGATAAATTGCATTATATCAATACAAAAAACAGTATCGTGCCTTAATGCTGTTTATTATTATCAATCTATACACAAATAATATTAGGACTAATTCTTCGAGTAGGTACATCGAAAAAATCTTCAATCGTGATGGCATATTATAATAAAAGCGGTTTTTATCACTTCATCAAAGAGGACAATTATTAATACGTTTCATCTATAAAGGGACTCTTAGTTATATAATATTGTTATAATCCCCTTTAAAGTATTAGATATATCATAAGTCAATTATCCAGATTTTATCAGTTTTCATTTGAGAGAAACTAAAACTAATTTTTTTTTAAAAAAATAAATAAAATATAGATGTAAATGGGAACAATCAAACAATATAAACCACGATGCATTATACTATGTAACTATGTATTATTGTCACCAATAATTTGATATATTTTATTCAGATATTATACATGTTATATTCTTTAGATTTCGATTTTTTAATAAGTTTAAAATATAATATATTCCCCGCAGGAATGGATCTTTAAACAATACGCCTATTTCATGTTCAATACAGCAACTTTACATAATAATATAGCATCGAAAGGGGTTTTAATTAAATCTAAATACTTGTCAATTGTTATTTATTGCATTTAAAATGAAAATCTTAATACGATTACAAACATATATAAACTATAGGGGTTTTTAAATAATTACTTAAACTGTCATTTAAAATCAATTTTCTAAACTAAATTGATGTGCGTTTTTAACGATAAGACAACATCTAAAATCTTTAAGATTTAATATAGCCTAAAATTTAATACGGGAAGTACGGCATTAGGTATAAAGTTAATTTAAAAACATTGCTGTTTATTGCAATTTGCCATATAGTACAATGAGAATTATTTGAGTTAATTTGTAATGTAATTTGGCCATCAATGGCATAAATATGTAAACAACGAATCCCGTACTAGTTTACAAACTACAAATCAGATACTTACTTCCAGAGGTTTAACAAAATTAATTTATAGATGTGTATTTGTTAAAAAGTTAAACGTTAACAACAATCTTAAAATTTAAATTATTCAAGGGCGATAGTTCAGTCTAAAACGCGTTTGTTGTTGAAAAGTGTTTTTCACAAAAATATTGTTTTTGTATTAAATGTAAAAAGTTTTGATGAACCCAATGAACAGCATCGTTATCAGATAGCTTAAGCATTTTTATATTTTTTTTGTATATATAATACCGTTATACCTAGGTAGGTAATAGGTAGTCATATATTTGTGCACCAAAATTATAATTACCTTGTAGCTCACAAATTTGTAGAAAAATAGTAAAATATTGCGAAATTAGTTTTTCTTTTTAAATAAATAAACAATATCAGTATTAGAAATTTATATTAAAAAATATATATTTAAAAATAATAATTTTCCCAATTTCTGGGTCTCGAGCAAGGTCAAGGTTAAAACCTATACTGCAAAAGTTTTACAATTTTATGTGACTCTTATAATAAATTCATTTTCTTCAACATTATTAGTTTACGCTTGTTTAGATTTTGTAACTTAACGTCATTTTGAATAACTGTTCACGAACTATGAGAAAAATCATGAACACTGTGGCATTTTCCTCAATTGCAATGTCGGAGTTCTGGCTACGACAATTTTAGTATTTGTAAGTTATACTCAAACTCAAAATGTCAAAAAATTGTTTTCGTTGTTACAATGAAAGTAAAAATATAAACATTGTATTTTTTAAATTATACGTTTTACAATATTTTTGTAGTCTTCAAAGTCATATTGCATTTTTATGGGCTTTTTGAAATAACATCAATATAGGTGCAGACCTTTGAGAAGATATTTGTTATTAGCCATTGACTAACATGTTTGTTATCATGAAGGGATGTGCGAAAGGTGTCATTGCGTTATTGATCCTCATTTATTGCTAGAAAAATCATAGCAAAGTCATATGACCGGAAGTTTTTCACCACCAATAGCTCAAAAAGTGAGATCAGATTGGCTGTACCACCTTGGAGACAAAATATAACCGATCGCATGGTATTTTGATAGGCATATGATGAGGCTACTGCAACTCTACAACAAGTTAGAGCAGAGGTGAGTTTAAGACTAATCACGGTGTGAAAACCTGTGTCTTCTGTCCATTAATGTTTTGTTGCGGACCAATAAATCACAAAAGCGCTACCGCCGATAATAGATTACAATGAAAGATAAGTATACATGATGAAATAGGCTATGAATATTTATTAGATAAACATGAACGTAAACAATGCCTTAAAAATTGTATAGAACTTGTATTAGTGCATAACCATTGACTATAAAGGTATATTATTATGGTCACTTGTAACTAATAATCTATGTGTGGTTTCGATATATTGTTCCAAAAAATCTAGAAATGAGAAACGTGGATAGCTTTTTAGAAACTTGGTTTTCCCATAATTACATTTGCACTTATATACACGACAATTTTCTGTAAAAAGAGCCCCACAAAGAGTTTTGGTGGTACTGTATTACTTCTTGTGTAGTACCCTAGTACCTTATCTTATATTATGTTATTCTGATTATTAAATATGTAGCATAAAACTGTGGCCAATGCTTTATTCGTTCCTAAATGTAACAAGTTAAAATAGTTTATTGGACCAATCAATATTTGTTAAAAGATATTTGCAGCTAGACTTGAAGCACATGAGGGTGCAATTTGAAATCATAAAAATCACATATTTTTTTATTATTAATTTTATCACCGTTATTCCAGTATTAAACGTTCAATAGGAACATTGACTCGGCTGTCGTTTTAACCTAACCTAATGTAGTAAATAAAATTTTACACTCGATAACGCGCAAAAAAAAAACATAAGTCTTAAAGGGAATTTATTATTATTTATTATTATTCATGTTAATTTTTAAAATCCATTTTATAATCGTGTGTATATACTTATTCCTCTTGAGATCGAATTTAAATACAATTTTAGCTGGTATGGTAAACTATGTTTTCCTGCATCTATTTGACAACGTCTGCGAATTACGTAATGATGTTCTGTTCAACAGTGTTTCTTTTATAAGTTATGTTATATTATCATATATTACATTGTTACCAAAGATATGTGAGTACCTTACTGTATACCCGACCAGCGACCGGTGAACAACTATGCAATCGAGGATTAAATCGAATCTGAAAAATAAGTTAATAATTTACCGAGAGCACATTTATAGATGGAGTCTCAAAAAGAAAATAATTTGGTTTATTTGATCTCGTAGTTCATTGACTTTCGAATAATATACTGACGACATGGGAAAATGTACGCCATCGGTGCAACGATTAATCAAAAGAAACGTAACATATTAATATGTATGATTTTAGATTTGTTTTTACTATATGCGTTATAATATATTCTGGGGCTGCACTTTTTAAGTCATAACGTTACGTGTATATTACTCCTATATTCGTATAGTACCTATATGCGATTATAAAAAAGAACCGGATGAGGACTCGCTCTACTGTACAGTAGGAGGTGGAATGGACCTCGTTTATAGGATAGGTCATTATAATGGATGTATTAAATTTGAATGTAATGAAAGGCTAAAAATATTTGAGAGGTATCATTGCATACGAAAAGCGATTCTGAACGGAGATGATTTGTTGGTCTAGAATAGGTAAAAATAATATATTATGTTATATTTAAATTGTAATATTATGTCAATATTTGCTCTTCAAACGCTTGTAAAAAATAATTGTGCCTATACATTTCAATAATTTTCGAATGAAAGAACAACTTCTGTAGAATCTACTATTAAATTTTCTTGTCTTCACAGTCCACATTAATATGATTCAGAAACGAATTCGTGAATTTATTCTTTATATTACGATCCACCTACATTTGCCGATTTGCCCAAATGTCATTATAGTGCATTACCATTCAAAATTTCGAACACGTTCGAATTTTTCGTCGTCCTCACTGCGGTCGCGATCGTTTTGCTTAGACGTTTTCGTTCAAACTGGGTATTATAATATATACATAAAATGAATTCGTCGAGTGCAACACGTGTGCGCGAGTGCGAATGTGTGTACTACTTACCGCGAATTTACGATTTGCAGCGGCTGGTCATTCGCGCGTATATGTACTGTGCAACGTTTCCGGACGAGTCCGGTTCTTATTTAAGTAGGTACATAATATTATATACCGGTACATATGCGTGTAATACATATGGTGCTGTGCGTTTTGATTACGTATTTCTTGCAAGTATTTGTCGTCGGGAATGAAAAAAAAAAAAAAAAACAACCAATAAAAAAAATAATATTAAAAAAAAGGTCCATCAGGTTCTTCGTTCTTACCTACACCACACGCGTGTATTTCCGCGTACATATATAACAATAATATAATATATACCTAGTACGGCTTGTACGTTCGCGTCCATAAAAGCGGTAACAGACGAAAACCGGTCCGGGTAATAGTGTCATAAGGGCATCGTGTCACGACAGTGACCAGCGATGTGTTTTCGTGTTATATCTAATATTAATAATAATAATAATAATAATAATAATAATAATTTAATACTAATATAATTCGTATTCATAACGGGCGAACATATTTTGTAAAGCATTAAGCGCGCACTCGAAATCCCGGTGCGAAGATAAATCACACGTAGACCGACGGATTTAGCTTCATTGCCACCGTGAATAGTCAATAGTGTGTTCTTTAATGTATGAGTCGGTATAAAAGCAGTTATAGAAGTGCATATTATGTAGAAATACACACGTCGTTAACTACAGAAGAGGAGAGTACTCAGTACCTATTGACTATTAGCGCGCGCGTGTTGGTACGACGACGAAACCGCAAACAACGTAATTTGACGTAGGTATAAGTAGTAATATAATGTTATAACAATAATATGATTTCGGTGAGAATTCAAGATTAATTTCGAAAAATTTGAGTCTAATATATGCACGTGCCGTGCGGTAATAACCCATGTCCCCCACACGGCATATTATGATATTACTACACGCGAGTGCAGTTTTCGTTGTTTTCGATTTAACGGGTTTTTATATGTTCAATATTGACAAAATATTTCCGTGCCCATTTAATTTCCACGGTAAAACGTAATTTTATGTTATGGTCCTTAATCAACAGCTATTTATGAAAATAACAACGTGACGCAAAATCATAGGAAATACGTAAATATTAGTTGTAAAATCCTGCCGGTGTTTAAAGTATTATCTGAAGTATTTCAATATTTCCATCACGTTATAAAAGGTTTATTACGTTAAATTAGATAAATGGTCTTTAAATAAGGGATAGCGGTTTTTCATCTTTGTAGAATAAGATATTTAACGTTAAATAAAAATCTAAAAATATATTTTATATCTTAGTCCATATAATATACGGATTAAAAATAAATAATAAATACAACTTGATTAATAACATGAATATTATTGTAATTTTATACGAAATCAATGTAAAAATTTGTTATTTTGGAAAGTTTGTAGTAAACTAAAAAGCAGCACATGGTGCCTATTAAATTTTATAATAATAATTTAACTTTTCAACAAATTTTAACGTGTGTAATAATTTGTTTCTAAAGAATTACATGATTAAAATTAAGTTATAGGTACACCATACACCCATACATGACGTGATATCTACAGCAGTAGATATTATGTACAACTGCACATTGTTCATTTGTTCATAACGTAAATCATTTATTAAATATTTAAGATAATATATTTTGGTAAATATACGATGGTGTAAAAAACGCAACCGTATAATATTATGCATTTCGATATCATCAATTTTCTATTATTGTAGTTTACTTATGTACGTATGGCTTTATTCTGTCGGGTATCGATAGTCCAGTTGATTTTGAACCTCATCGGGAACGGTTTTTAATGAGTACACGTCTAAAAGTGCTGAAACCTCTGGATTATGCTTCCGGCGGTGCCAATACTAATGGCTAATCAGTAATCAGTAATCTTAAATTCAGAAAAAACGCGATCCTACAAGTAGACATTTATCTATAGTCTAATGTGCTATATAAATGGATTTATAAATATTATTTATATTCTCACTTTTGTCGACACAGCGCAAATTTGAAGAGAATTCATTTGAAAATAAAATAATTTAAAATCTTCTATAGTGCTAATAGCAATAAGCTAATTTGAAGATGATTTATCAGAAAATGTTTTCTACCCATGGAACACTGCACAATACACATCATCAACGAGTTATGTGATACTAATTATTATGCAATTCGAATGCTAGCAGTAAATTTTCAAAATAATCGGAAGTAACAAAAAACAAACAAAAATAACAAATTTTTATAGTTTACATGATTATCTAAAATTAATAAAATATTTAATGATATTAAATTATGTTCATTTTTTCTCCCCACCTTTCCTATAAAGTTCAATCTGTTATTAGATTCACTTTGTGCTGGTTCTAGAGTTAATCTTATTCACGACTCGATAGTTTCATCTCGAGAAACAATAATATTGTGACAACACAGTTAAAATAACATATAAATCGGGCATCGTAGCATATTATCAGCTACCTATATAATTTATTATACACACGTAAAATAAATGTACCTATAACATATAATATGGTTTCATGTTGCTGCACGACCATAAATGCGCGCTAATGTATTGGTAAAAATAATAATAATCATGATAATAACGATAATGGCGTACTTTTACTTTGCTTTGCTTTGTGGGACTGGACTAAACCGTTTACTATACTGGTTGCGCCTTTATTAGTGGATGGATGTTTAATGTCGGTGTTGGACTAAGATTCGGTTATAGTTGATTAAGACTTGGTTTGCCCATGTCAGCGGGTAGGGTTTTAGTGTTCGTTTGGTGGATGGAGGGGAGTAAATTTTACCTAAAAGTCTGATGTGATTGAGGTTAGAGAAACAGTTTTTATAGAATATTGTTTTGAATTGGGACTGTATTGAGTTTTGGATGGATTTGAAATTTATAGACTTAGAAGGATATAACGTTTTTGACAAAAGTAGGCATGCTCGTTATTGTTCGGATACCAATGTTTTGGATGGATTCAATTTTTAGCCAGAGCGAGGAAGAAATGAAGGGAGTGACGATGGCGTACGATTTATATTACTCCTCTATATACTGCTGCCGCGTGCGCAGTCTCCGTAATTTCATACATCGTATAGTTGTATCATCATAATAATTTGTAATCATTCGCGTCTGTCAATTACTGCTATTTTGTCGACGACCTGAATGTTATAAGCGAAAAAAAAATGTCGAACAGTATTTTATACATAGGTCCGTCTCGTATACATATTATAATATAATATGTGTGTGCAGTTTGCTGGCATGCGTGTTGCTGTATGTCGTCGCATATGTGTGTGTGTGCGTGTGTGTGTGTGTGCGTGTGCGCACGCGTAATATGTATATTGTAATATTACAGTCGCAGTCGTCAGTCGCTAACCCATTTGAGCATGCGCGAAAAAAAAAATCAAAATCTAAAAGAATCAGGTCGCCCACCGCCTCCACAATCACCAGGCAAACGGTCTACGCTGAGACGAAAACGCGTTGATTACCTGCAATTACCCGGTGTATTGTGAGCGCACGTAGACCGGACGATGGTGCACGCTGTGTTTTCGCGTATACCTATGACGTACAAGGGTCGATTAATTTTCTTCTACGAAAGGAACAACTGCGCGTGTTCGGTAATGTGGCCCACGGTCCATGCGTTTCAGCCAAATACGGTATGATAGTAATATAGTAGTTATAGTGTGTCGTACGTTGCAGAAGTATATTAAATGTTAATAGGTAATACAACGCAATAAAAATTAATAGACCGGAAATAGTAAGTTGTAAGTACCGCAGGTTCCGAGTTCCGTATCGACCGTGTCCACTTCCGTTGTCTGAGAGAAGTCTTATATATCTACTCCCTTTTCCTTTTCAAATCATCACTTCCATTCTAATAATATAAGTTCTACAATAATTACTGAAGATATATAGAAGATAGGGTGTATCATACTGTTAAATAAAATTGGCATAATATTGTACACTAAAACTAGACGAATTAGAATTACCTTGGAAAAAGATCTTGGTCCGAATCTGTTGTAAACAGGTGTCATGTAAATTATCGTATTCGAAAGTTTGTTGCTAGGGTGGTGAATACTTTACATTGACTCGATGATATTCCATCGAAACCGCAATACGCGCTTTTGTTTGTAATTTGGAGTCGATGGAATTGTGATACCGAAAATGTCGAAAGCTACATTTTGAAAGTATCTGTCATCGGTGCAGGCTAATCTATAAGATGTCTTTTCGTCACGGCATTTGGTGGGGATTAAAATTCATTCCGTTAGAAAAATCAATACAAGATGTGAAATTTCCATGTAGATTTAATTGTGTTGTTTAAAGCTAGGTCACAGTAGATAATTTTTAAGAACGTTCCTAACATTTCTACCGCAAATCTCGATTTTTTTCTCGCAGTCGGAACAAACGCGGCTCGGAGGAGACTAGATAGTATTAGACGAACAACGAAGACTTGGATGCGCAGCTAGAACGATTGTTGGGTTTTCCAAAACCCTGATTTTCGATTTTCACTGAATATATATTATGTTTTTTCCTCTTCTCTTCAACAAGTTCAATTCAGGACAATATACGGCGAGTAAAGAAACAAAAAATATAAAACAACAATAACCGCAAATCGCCATAAATTATATTATATTATCATTTAAATTGTAACTGGATAGTATATCTCCCACAAAGTCACGAATTTTTCCTAATTTTGTTGATTATGACAATATAGTTTTTCCACCCTCGATTTCATCGCTTGGGATAAAAAGTAAATAACAATCAATACTATTAATTTCATATAGATTCAGCATTCCATAACAGCAGCAGTACGCTTCTTCTGATTAAATATTGATAAAAATTGATCCATTTCTGAGGTGATGGGTGGGAGGGGACTGAATTATCTGGCTCCAGCTATATTGTATATGCAACAATTTATAGCAGTCTTGCAAATATCGTGTCAACACACATATTGTAGATAACGTTAGGTACGATAGGTATAGGTACTGCAACTCTATATAGTATATACTATTATTATTGTCGTCGACGTTTATGTACAACGCATTGACTATTATCATTATCATCATCACCGCCGTCGTTGTCGTCTTGACACAATTTATTATAGGCATTACGGGTAGTAGTGGGTGGGTGGATGTTATCGTAGGGGGAAAAAGCATTCCGTTCCGCGTGTCATCACAATGGTCTGGTCATCAATATTTCGACGTACACGCGTACGCACGCACGGGTATAGCAATAATAATATTATTTTTATTATTGTTATTATTATTATTATTATTATTATTATTATTATTATTATTATTATTATTATTATTATTATTATGCCTGACCGATCACGTCGCAATGATCTTGGTCCGTCCCAGCCGTGCGCTTCCACCTAATACTTATAATGCCACTCTGCTCTCTACTGCTACCAGCCACCATTTCCCATCGCACTTATATACATGTTATATTGTATACATACGCGTACGATTTGTGGTAATATAATATATATACAGGGTGTCTCATGATGATATACTCATAATGATATCTCCTGAGATAGTGAAGGTAATCAAATTACAAATACTTAATCCTTATGCAACTCGCAGGGATAAAGACTACAAATAATATTTATGTTTCGGTAAAAAAATTAAAAAATTAATTTTTTCGTTTACAGAAAAATAAAGTTGATATTATATCTTATATTGTTTTCTGATAAGTTTTGTTCTACACTAACTTTCTGTGAACTAAAATTAAAATTAAATATTAACACAATCCCCTACGTTATTGATATAGGGTATCATAGGTGTAAAATTGCCAGTGAAAAATCATGATTCGGTACTAGTTTGAACCGTAAGAGCGCGTAATCACTGGGCCACCGCGTTTTATTTTTCCTTCGCGATTTTACACCTAGATAGGTGAAAGGTACTCGCGATGTAGGCTAAGAAGAAAATAACCAACCAGTCAAAATTATGAAATTGATTAAAATAAATAAGTTGAAACTTAAACATTTGTAGAAGAATAAGCTCTTTAATATTTTGATAATAATAAAATAAATGGTTGAAATTATTATATATTTTATATTATATATTAAAAAAAAAAAAATAAAAATAAAAAAATAACAAAGCTATATAAGCTTAAATGTAATTGTAATACATTTTATATTTGTATGATAAACAAATTTACAAAATAAGATATAAAGATTAAAAAAAGACTACCCCTAGTTCAAATTTCGTTAGACATGTTTTAGAAAATAACCACAATATACATTTTGATATCAAGATAGACTTAGAAATATTAAATACCCGAAATAACTTAATTTAATTAATTCAGTGCTAGAAGAATTACACATGGGTATACTATAAAAAAAAAAAAAACTTAATAATATTTTAAATAAAAAACTGATTTAAAAAATAATATCTCATTTCAATACATTTTAGATGATAATAAATAATAACCATGATCTGTAAAAATCTCATGAAATTCATAAAACATAAAAAAGGTCTGTTCTTATACATATTTTAAATAATATAATATTTGATCATTCATTAATATAATTATATAAAACATAAAAATGGGATTTAAAATACATGTAGTCCCAATGTACTACAATGTAACTATTAATCCAACTGTGAGTCACTAAAAAAAAAACAAAATTTGATTATGATCTAGGAGATTATTATGATTATCTCAAGAGATACGCGTACGCAATGCGTTGCCATTATATTAGATACGAACACTTTGTATGTTCGTAAGACACCCTGTATATATTATTATACTATATAGACCATTGACATGAGCGCTATTATATGTTGTACTTTGTACACCAGCTGTATACGTTGACGAACTACAGGGCCTTTCATGGACCAGCACGTGGCAGTGCGCCACCGGTACACAATGCATGGCTGCCGGCTCTATTTATACCGACAATAATGAATAACGTGCGATTATCGTCCATCTCTTGCAGGTATAATATAATGTCTCAGTTCATCATAGAAGATACGTATACGACTACTCCGGTGAGCACAGAACATTTCCATTCTGTCTTACCTCCCCGTAGCGACGGACATTTCGGTGCGCGGACGGACACAATAATACGCAGCGAGAGCTCATGAAAAGTGAATAATATTATATCCATATCATAAGCATTATCTGGACTGTATTGTATTCGCACCGATCGCACGCGCGTTTATAACGCGGTTATAGCACAACCGCCGTGCGTTACGGATACATACATAATATATATACCTATATATATATATATATATATATATATATGTGTGTGTGTGTGTGTGTGTGTGTATATAATATACACGGCAACTGCAACATTGCGTATTATTATTGTACGTCCGATATACATTTATATCCATCTACCTGGAGTACCTACGTAGGTACAAATGGTAACAGCGGTAGCCCGAGGCATGATTTCTATAATAATATTATGTTTACTGCACAACCCGTAGCGGTGTTTTAGCGTATAAGCTCTAGTGATGAACAAAGACGACGACGGCATCAACGATATAATAATTATTGGCTTGTTTATACCCAGGCCCCCCTCCCCCATCACATAAGCACAATTTTAGGATTTAGCTCCCTCAATATCCAAATTACCCAAAATAACAATCCAATAGACATCGATGATGTGATATGGTCATGATCATCAAAACGAACTATACAATTATTATTTAGTACCTACTAAAAATAATAATTTTATGATAACAATTAAAACTTTATAAAATAAATTCCGTTTTCAAAAATGATCAGGATGTATTTTTAATCAACAAATATCACATATTCACATTAAACGTGTAAATATAAATGAATAACCGCAAATTATAAAGTTGTATTTAAGATTGTTTTTGTTATTAATTGATATTGTGTTTAAAGAACTTCAGCCCCCCCCCTCAATTAAAAATCGCAAAGTGCACCTATGTTCAATCCCATTTTTATTTGACCTGTTAAATTTTTACTATATTACGATATATAAAGCGTATTTATTAAAATACATCTTTGGTAATTACTAAATTGGTAATAGTTATTAGTGAAGGTGGTGTGTCCATTATCATGGAGATTTATCAGCTGATGTTTATTAGTTAGAAGATCCGAATTAACTCCCCAAGCCCCATATGCTAGGCTAAATCTATTCCTTACCGAGTGTTAGTACAGCAGGATAGGCTGTAGATAAAATGGGTCAACCTAAATAGTTTGTACTGGACACTAGCTGACGTGATGACTACTGCAAACCGCGTATTGCGTATGTCATATATCGTACATGAAATTATATTTGAGCTTCACGGTAGAAACGCGATAAGCCGATGAGTTCACATTTCACGTTTGTAAACTGACTGAGCCGAACGCAATACGGAATTTGCTTCGGAGAACACATATTACATTTCATTTTTATTAATATACTTTATCTGTTTTATTGTTGTACAACGTTTTGTGACGGATTGTTAATGTTAAAAGCCTAAAAAAATAACATATAAATAAAAATATTCTATACTAATTATACATTTATAAGTTATAAGTTTTCAGATTCAGAGCGGACTGTGATAAAATCAATCACTATATTTAAAGCCAAGGAATTAATATACCTACTATGTTCGGCCTTTTTTTATATTTCCACCGTTAAGTCAATCGTTATGAACTTGTATAATATTATATTAATGCATGTATAACTATGTATGATGCATATCATAATGGCTTGGTTTAATATTATACAGATACAGAATAACCCGAGTATCAGCTAAACTTAACCGGTTTTGCTCATTCTTTGTTCACAACAATGTCACTTTGACAAGTAATAAAAATAAAAACCATGTCTGTTATATAGTATAAATGCTTAACAGTAAGTTATCAAATAACGTAATAGATAAAACAAAATATTACAACTGGTGGGCAAAGCGATGGCGTGGATAAAAATATTATTATTATATATATATACATATATATATTAAATACTATATGCTTAGCCTGCGATAAATATCCGTGTATGACAGTCGGCGCCACAGGTATTACCTATAAATATGAATAATTTTCTGCGTTCCGTTACAATTTTGAGGGAAAATTTGACCATCACGTAATGTAAGTTCATCACCATCATAAAGCGTCTACCTTTTGTCCTTTTCCGTCATATACTTCACCATCGGAAACTGTCACTCCAGAACAGTGTTAGTGCGTTATATCATATATTCTTATATGCCTTTGAAAAAAAGCAATTTATCTGCATTTACTTACAATTTCTATAACCACCATTTTGTAGAAAAATACTAAAAAGATTTTCTTATAGATCGTGATTCAAACAATAAGTCATTAAAAATACAATATCAGCTAGTAGATTTATTATAAAAGTATCACTTTTTTTGACTTAAATACCATTCGACTATTTTGATTTAGGTAAAGTGGAATAATTCGACTATTTCCATATTGTAGTATGCATAGAACACGCAAAGCGGTTGTCAAAATAAATCATTCGTTCACAGTTCACCTCTCGACAACTTGTTGAAACTGCATTATTGAACACGTCACGATATTTCACTGTTTACCAAGTGCAGCCTTGAACTTAGGGCGATGAGAAAATAGGCCGATAGACAGCAAAAAGGGTGAACATGTGACAAAAAAACGTCGGTCGAATCTGATGTACATATTATGTGCATTTGTAACTCATGTTGCAATATTATGTATGTGTGACCACACCCGCTTATAATTAATTGAAATTATTTAACGTATTGGTCTTTGACTCATTATTGTTTAATATTATGGTATCATAAAATCGTATAAGTTTTTATCAAAAAATCTTAGGTGTTAGGTATTAGGTTGATTTTCACAACGATGTATTCAAACGAATCTGGTATTTATTTTTATTTTATTTTTTCTATCTCTCTGAGTATAGATTAAACAATATGCATTTCAAATTTATTTTAACTCTCTCTCTAATACGGGAATAAATAAAAATACGTTTTGATATAATAAAGGAGGAATTAAAATGAAAAACGATTTATGATGTTCCTGTTTTGGTTTTATACTTGTAGACCAGTAGTAGTATAAAATATTTCCCATAAAACTATGCCATGCAGCTTAATGTAGCCAGTGTAGGCTACAGTAAACATGGGGGTCCTAGTTTCGAATTTTTTTTTTTTGAAAACAAGTTACAATAATACAGCATAAAAGAAGATATATAAAATCAGCTCTGGATAATAAACGTGTTCTATAAAAAATGTCCAAATTATTCCTCCTTTTCGGTGCTTGAGAATTTTAGACATACGGATAACGGTAATTAATAGCTATAAATTCTTTCCTACGGATTATATTTATTATGAAACATAAATTACAGTATTACATATTTCAATGTTGTGTATTCATTACGGATATAAAAATCACACACCTCAAACACCGCTAAACAGAATTCAAAGTTAATTGAAGATGTGCCAGTTTATTATATATAATGTTTTAAACATGCATACGCATGCAGCATACGTGCACCCAATAAATATAGAAAAAAAAAATAAATGCAATAAAATACAATTACTCCGATTTATTCATGTATATTGTACCTATACTACGTAGGTGCTAAAAATTAGATAAAACACATACCTATTATACGTACATCACACAATTATTATGGATTTACAAAATTATAAAAGGTTCTAACTGTATATCTTGAAATATAAAAACATAGATTACATTTAAATACGCTTAGGCCATATAATATAGTAATTTTTATTTTATTTTAATCAGTATAGTTGCAGATAGTTAAACACATCATGAGCCAATAAAATATAATAGTATGAATTGGTTTTAAAAACACTGATTTGTAGTGAATTCGCCGTTATAAAAAACATTTTCACGAGATTGTATACAACTATACAAGTACACAATCACTGAATCACACAATCATCACGATCATCATTGGTAATACCTAGTTAAATTGGTGTATTTTGCTCGTTGTTAAAAACTCGAAATAGTGAATACCACGGCTAACTTAAAACAATGGTCAATTATTGTATGCATTATAAGATATATTGCACTTATAAGTGGTTGTACACTTTTTCTTCTTCAGATGAATTGGCTATACAACGATATAACTATATCCATATCTATATCGATATATCTTCAGATTTATTTACCGTCGTCAATCATACATCTGCATGTATAATAATATGTTTATATTTTTCGTCTACACTTGAAATTTTCGTGTCAGCATCGATTATTACTAATGTAGTAATATGAGTACTATATTAGTAATACCTAATATAAATGTTGTCAAATATATGACGTCGGGTCGTGCCATACAAAAAACTTCAACAGTTTAAATAAGTACGTAATAAATTATAAATACGAGTTTGTATATGAATAACTGAAGACTCAAGGCGTATGTACGTCGATAAAGTATAATTATAGAAGTTATTTACGTTATATTTTATAATATAATTTTATTTAACGAGGAAATAATTCCAGTTGTCACATACAAGATCAAACCCGAGAATATGTTTGTTTTTATAATAATGTACATATAATACGTTATATATACATATGTTTAATGAAAAACGCTCGTTCGACTGGGCGCTTTGTATGATTATATACCATTTTGACAATGCCTATAAAGGCTCGTAAATTATTCATATGCGAACACAACGCCCCTATATTAGATAAATTGGATTTGGTGTTTTGAAAAACGGATTTCTTTTCTGTTTCCAGTATTACACTTACCTTATTCGAACGATGATAAGTAGCACGAGTATACATGTTATATACGTACCTAGTACAAGTCACTATAATTTATCTCATGTGTCACTGTAGCAGTATAGCGACGACGTACCCAGACTCCCAAATTTTGGTATTACACTCACCTAATATAATCCATCCATGTCAATTATTTATACAACGTGATCGAATTTCCAAAATTAATTATACTTGGCATAGTGCATCGACTAAACCAGGTAAATAGATAATTATACATAAATAATAGTTATACTTTACAAATCACGCGCAGACATACATGGCGATCCTTGACTATTTCACGAAACGGATAAAATAAATTCGTGAACCTAAAAATGACTTACACAATTTATACACCTTTTATCTAGTACTGATGATACTATTACAGGGATATTATTGAAACTACTGTTATTTTATTTTTATTTCTGTGAATGACATCGTTTTTTTTTTTTTTTTTGTTTACATGCAGGAATGAGAAACTTGGGGAGATCATCTTTATGGACCGTGTTGTTGTTACTGTTGATGTGGTTCGAAAACAACGTTACCGGGGCCTATGACGAAAACGATGAAAAATCGTCCTCACCCGGGAAGGACACGCCTCACTCGCGGCAGAAACGTCTGCTGTGGATCACTACGGATGGTCGACTGGCCTTGCCGCCCGGCACCAGATTGACAATAACACCATCGTTATCTCTTCCATTCGTCAGGTACCCCCCTGACGGGTTCCTGTCCAACATGTCAATCAGCTTGCCGTTCACGAGTTAGTAGAATACAATATAATTATAATTTATATAATTTTATTGACGAATTCTCACCCATTGTCGGATTGTAAAATAACTTTATTATTATTGTATAGAATGCTAACAAAAACTCTTTAGTCTATTTAATATAAAACTTTTATCATTATCCAATATTGACTAGTTAACGTTAATATTATCTGGATAATGTTGATATTTCATATTTATAAACGAAAAATTACACATTAGCCAAAATGGATGGCTAATGTTGACATCCAAGTTTTAACATGACCCGTAACATATATATATTATTTCTTCTTACACATTTCAACAATTTCAACAGTTAAAACATTTCGAAAAATAAACTGTTAGAAGTATATGGGTTATCATAGTACAAATATAAAATAAAAACCATGTTTAGATAGATTACAAAGACGTGTTGAGCATGATTTCGCATATATTATAGATACACACCGTATCACGACCAATATTCAATACTCACACACTATATCTTATCCCATTAAATCAGGCCGAGTATTGTTGAAATAGTTTACCTTTTTTAGAGATATATGTATAATAAGAATCTGCCAATCTGGAATCTATTTACGATGAAAAAAATATTTTTTTTCTCCGTCTCATAACGATCTCGCGGTTCATCATTAAATTGCCGTCATATAATAAGAAATAATGACAATCAAACGACAATGTTATAACAAGAGTACATATTACTTCCTAGAAGGGTCACCACTAGTTCAAAGATCCTAATAATATGTCGTACGTAGGAAACGCTAATAAAATATAATTCTATAGTCTATACTCTCCACGGAGGCCTGTTCATATTGTATTGGCCATTGCCCATTGGTAACATTTTTGGAAATATTTTACGTGCCCAATAAATACCGAAGGACCGACCGTAGTGGAGGCCTTATTATAGGCCTTCTACAACTTTGCAAAAGTCCCGAGCCGACTACATTTTATGGTCCATAAAAACGTGTGTTTTTATCGCCCGAATCGTCTGCAGTCGCGTTATCGTTGTAAAAAAAAATAATAATAATCACGAAGTTGGAGTAAACTAACGAGCGCTTGTGACAACGTTTATATACCATATACGTGGTAGGAACCTGCAGATTTTTCGTGATATTAACAGTGCTCGAATTATGGGTAAGAAAACTGAGTACTCTAACTAATTCTTCAGAAATTATAGTGTATCTCTACTATTTTGTAACTCATGGAACGGTAGTTCTTACGGTAAATGATTTTTGATTTTTTTTTTTTTTTTTTTTTTTAATTGAGAAACACGAAAAATATCTAATTGATTTTGTATAATATTTATTTATTGTGATTTTTAAAAAAATATATCATAACAGCCTAATATCAACTTTAGTCATAATCAACAGTTGATGCGGTGGCGTACCGATTATGGTTTAATAACTATTGTAAATCTGGTGGCTTGACTAGATAACATTGTTGAATTATCATTTACCTTGTCGTTATTGATTACCTATAATCTATATATTCAATATTGGAATATTGTTCTGTACTTAGTTATTTTTCGTTTACAACTAAAATTGATTTTAGTTGTTATTGCTATTATGAAACTATATAGTTTATACTTTATATTATACGATTACAAAATTTACTTTTGGCTCGGTTTGAAGATCAAATTATTGACATACCATAAATTTTAAACTATATTGTTCTAATTTTCATTTTCAAATTTTGTATAGTAAATAATTGATCATATTATATGGATGGAGATTAAATCTTATAATTTGGACGAGTGGTCATATGGAAAGCGTAACCTTTTTTTTTATAAGTCTTTCTTCACTTTTTTTTGAGTGAACAACAAAGTCTCCCTATACTTTTATTTTTCGAGCACTGAATATTAACGAATTGTAAATATATTATGTTCTCTTGTGTGCTAATTTATGTGTGTTTTAACGTGTACCGCAGTTGACTTCGACGCTCTGGGACTGACCGACAACCAGAATCCGTTTGGCGCCTTTCCCCCAATATTGGCTAGGAGCATGGGCAGACAGGCGGGCGTGATGCTCTCCGACTACGTGGCTAGCCTTATGGATGGCCGGAGATCGACACGGTCTGTGCCAACGTTACCTAAGCCGATACACTCATACTTCCAAGGAGGTGAAAGGTAAACACTGAACACACGTTCATAATAATATATTTTAAACATTATTTGGATCTCGCGGTATAAAATATATTTAAGCCAGTGGAAACGCATGTTCCCATTTCACGAATGCAAATCGTCGTTGCACCGTTAAATTAATTAATATACCGGTGAGGGTGTGTTACGTTTTGATGTGAATCGGTTGTCCGTATGCACTCACAGAGTAACTCGTACGTATAGGTTAAATCTAAAATGTCATCTAATAATTTCATCAATTTTGAGCGTGTAAATAGGATTTATAACCAGTGATGTTAACCAAGAATATTTTTGCATTAAAATATACGTAATACAATATACTGTATACACACTGTTGTTATTACAATATTCGAAAACGTAATTATTTAAACGATTATTTAGATAGAGGCACAAGCGTGTTTTATCGAAATGAATGTGAATGAATATGCTACCGACAATGTGTTGAATATAGGCATTCTATACTTCTATAGCCTATATATATATATATATATTCAATCCTTTTTGCAATTTGACAATGTCTTAAATTTTAATGTTATTTTAAAAAATGTCAAGGATATCTGTATAAAATTCCTAATATTTCTATAGAAGGTTAATGCAATGTTACTATTTATTTATTTATTGTTAGGTTAAGTGTGCATTTTAAAATAGTATTTCGTAGTGTATGCGCATACTACGTCAAATTCGTTAAATCAGCTAAAACGTAATAAAATGTATAATTTTTCCGATGATCATTCGCGTTGGACCAGGTCTTGTAGCTGGTGTTTCTTCACCCCGATCGTATAGGTATACTATGTTAAATAGTCTATTACTCTCCGCGGAATATACCTACATGTACGTTTCGATTGACCGACATTTATAGACGCGTACAACTGTAGTTAGTATTTTATGATTATTATATATCCGACGTATGCGTGCAACTTTGCGACGCAGGTGCTTGCGTGCGTGACACGCTATGATAATAATTAATAACTCATATAAGTACACAAAGTACTCTAGCCAACGATATATTTCTAATCGTCAAAATATCAATCATTATTTTATAGGTGTCGTAGCCTTAACATTTATAGATAGACGTTGAATAAAAAAAAAAAACGCAGTGCTCGATAACATAAATAAGGTGAGATTAGGTTTAGGACTTAAAAGAAGAGAGTATTCAGAAAACCGTGGATAATAATTATGGCCATTTTTAATAAGGGTAGGCTACAATTTAAAAAAAAAATATTTATAGAACTCAGCCTTCCTGCATCCTTGTCCCAATTCGAAAATTAAATACAATACAATATACCAGGAATGGGCAATTGGTGGTCCGTGTTACTTTTTAAAATGTTCTATACTTTGAAGTTAAAAAATAATCGTAACTTAATAGATAATATTTCGAGAAAGCGTTAATTGCGTTTATGTAGTATATATAAACATCCTTAGAAGAATGTTGGTATGATTCTGATCGGCTATCGAATTAATGTATACTTTGATAACCAGGCAAATGTCTAAATATGATGAATATCAATTACTATTTAGTAATTACCAATTACTATTTGCTAATGTCTAATAGCAAACACTAATGTTATGGTTTTATTTCATCGCAGTGTAGTCGTATCCAACCTAAAAAAACCCCTCTGGTCAACGATGATAAAAATACGATATAATTTGACCCCAGGCCGATTCAAAACCGTCGCGGTCGCAAAGATCACGGTTAATTAACGCTAATCTTGTTTAAGTTCAAGTGCGCAGCAAGTACGCCACAGAAACATTTTGGCCGTATCTAGGCTGGTATCTGGCACAATAGAAGCTTAGTTATAAAACTTTTTAACAACAATAACGAGAACCGATTTCGCCGTATTTGCCCCGACGTGATATAATAATAATATATTACGTAGCAAACCTGCGTGCAACAATTTAGTATTTTATGATATATATATATATATATATATATATATATACCTAGAACACTAAGTACATGTGGATGGGAGTGATCAATACAAAACGGGATACCCCGAACCTTGACGAAATCGTCCGGGCTTTTACTAAAAAATAGTTGGTAGTAATTATATATGATATACTAATGCATCGCAGTACACGACAACGGTTATAGTTATTATAACGATATTATTAATAATAAATGTGTGTACATTTAATTATTTAAATGTGTACGTATGCGAACAAAAAAATAAAGAAAAAACCTGTCTAACGCGATATTAATTTTTTCTTGGTATAAACATGACTCATGTAAGTGTAAGCTGTTTTTTAAAGAATACTTCTAGGCGATAAATTAAATCGATTTGAGTAGAACGCGAATTTAATAATTTCCCTAATAACGAATTCACAGTTCTTATCCCTAGCTCATACCTCCACATAATTAACATCAATTACCTACACGGTTTATATTTCAATTCACATTAATAATATACATATTATACATGCATGTATATTTAACTCCGTATTTTCAATTTTACAAGTAATACATATAGCTATAATCAACTTGCAATTTAAAGACAATATAAATAAATAACTATAACTTTATACTTCATTTTTAGCTAACAGATAACCAAATATACACACGTAGTCATCGCAACGGATATCGATAAATTAATAGTGTGTCGGGATTTAAGACTGTGATTATTTGTTGATAAGTGATCACCCTTTAACCGTACGTTTTGTTTTTACTTCCTTCCAGAGCCCTTCTGTATACCGTAGTGGAAGACCTGCTGACGAACTTCGGAATGGACGGAAGAGCTTGTCTGCTACGGGCCATATGCGAAGTTCACGGGCACAAGTCCATTCATAAATTCGGTTTTATCGGCGAATTTCTACAGTTATTCTTGACGTGAGTATAATACTATTTAATACGATTTTAAACTATCCGAATCATTGAGTTTTACAATACTATTAATATAGTAATATAAATTGTATAAACAAGAACTATTTTTTTTTTTTTTTTTTAATGGTGTTCCATTATGTCTTATCGCGGTTTCTAAAGCCGCAGTCGCACGATGACAGTGAATCGCGACTGTCGCTCTCGTGAAAGAACTACAATGATTGCATGAAAGTATGATAATATGGAAATAAAAAAATAAAAGTTTGAAAACTCCGCTATAAACGCGGAGTTTGCACGGTGACACTTCCGTGAGAGCTGATATTACGACAGTGACTATCGCGCTTTACTGTCATCGTGCGAACCTAGTTTAAGTATAATAACATTATGACGGTATACTTCTTAGTTATTTGGCCGTGAAAGATAAAAAAAAAAATCTTTTGAATGTCTATACTTAAACTTCCCGTAATGGTTTACCTATTTGTGTACCTAAAAATCGCACTAATAACCTGCAAAGCCGCGTTTACGTGTTTGGGAAAAACAACTACGCGACGAAACGTAATAAAAAAAATCTTCATCTACGATGATACAAGTATACAACTTTAACATTAACAAGGTTAGGTCATTGCATAAAATGTGAGCAGGTTGATATTAACCATTCTTTGCAATCGTTATACATACTGTGATCATGTGCCAAACCGGAAATACCATCCTTGCGCACACACGAAGCCGTCCAAATAAGCCAGCATACTATAAACGATAAGTACACATAATAGAGTTGAATTAACGAAATATGTGTGTCAGATGTTGCATTAGAAAATATATTATAGATGATTTAAGAACATTATTATATATATATATATATAATTTAACGGCTGAATAATCGAGTAAAGCCGCGATACAGTCAGGGGCGGCTCTAGAGACTTGGTTAGGAGGAGGCTAAGTAATAATTTTCAGAAAACTTTAGAACAAAAATACAACAATATTTAAAATACAAATATTTTTATATATTTTTAGTTTTTGCAAAAAAATAATCTATTTGATTAAAAAGATCCATTCCAATATAAATATTTATTAGGCATAATGCTGCTAACCTATCTTCCAATATTCTTGTCAACTGCGAAGTCAGTTTTTATTTTATTTTTAACAATAAACAAATTTTTTAGAAAAATACAAGTTTGGAGGAGGGCACGACCCCTAGAAGTCCCCTTGAAGTCACCACTGGGTACAGTAATGATTTATTTCGTGTAAATATAACTCTATTATATTTACAGGATGATGATCTCTATATTATGTTCAATTAATCTTAGACTATTTCGTTCATTCTGAGATTAATATAATTAAAACAATATCGCCTAAGGTATGAATACAAATCTCGATTTTCATAAATAGTTTCTACATACGTTTGCTGTATGAAGTTGATATTAATAACGATTAACTATTGTTTGATAAAGCAATAACTACATATGTAAGTGCAATAACATAAGAAAAACGTATATTCATAAATGCACCGTTGTTTATTCATTATTGGTATACTGTTATTGAAAATATGACTTGTTAGACGTTCAGAAATGTATACAAGTGACTATGTAGTATCCGGTTAGATTTATTATGACTTACATAATATCCTCGTGAGATCCTGTTGAACAGTTATATTTATACACATAATATATAGGTTTGTAGAAAATAATAATCCACGGGGTGTCGCCGGTATCAGCTAGTATACAGGCCTAAAAATGCTACACCATCGAGGCCCAACCAAGCTTTAGAAATATTATAATTTAATACTGTGTAAAAAAAAAATTGAATCATAAAAACCGAAAATACGTTTTAAGCAATTGAATATGATTTATAAGCTATTCCGTATAATATATTATATTCATAATAATATTCATTAATGCCTACCTATGCGTTTATAAATATATATATATATCTGCTCTGAGCGAGTTTTACATGTTAGTAGTTGTATAGGTAACGTTATTAATGTTATTATATATCAAATTATTATAGTGGAAAAGGGAGGATCGCTTTAAGTTCTTAAACCCCTTTAACCATTGGACACGCCTGTCGTGTTTAATTAGGTATATTTACTAGTCGACCTGTCAAAGTATAACAGGATTTTGATTGCATAGAGATTTTTAATTTATCGTGCCATCCTCCGAATATAATTAGGTAATGAATAACAACCGATGTTTCTTGAAAATCATGTATTCCGGTTTTAGTTATATATGTATTATTGTATTACTTGTATGAAACTCGTGTACACTCTATTGCCCTATTAAAGGCGTCAATAAACATATTATAATTATTATTAAAAAACTTTTTTCCCGATTCTACAGATGAGTATACAAATATAGGAAGATCCACGATGATACATCCATTTCAATATCCCCTGGGCTAATAAAGATTTAATCAAATTCTGGTTTTCTTTATATGACTCAAAGATGACTATAAATATTAATATTTTATTATTAAATAAAAGTGTTCCTCGCTCGTTGGGTGAAAAAATGCTTATAAAAATATAAGTCTAACTGTCTAAGTGTTGTCAAAAGCAACCTCATATAGACAATAGTGTATTAAAATCGTAACTGGTATTGTTTTAATAAAAAAAATGTTTAGTCGATGAAAATATGTATACCTATGCATAGTATATTTTGAACGTTATTACATGTGTTGAGTATTCAGTACAGTGGCGTAGTTAGAATTTTTTTCTGTAGGGGGTTTTGAAAAATTCCAAATAAATAAACATTTTCAAATGTTCAATATTTAATATATAACTAATGCACCAAGTATTTTTATACTTGAATTCACCGTCTGATTTAGAAAAAACAACACATATATTACAAAATACGCTGTCTTCTTTTTTAGAGTTTACTTACTTAGACCATCGCAATAACCAATTAAACTAAAATTTGTTTGTTTGTCCTTTTTTTACTTTTGTCAAATTTTTTAAAAAAGAGAAAAATTAAACCTTTAAATCTGGTATCCATTCATCCAGATATTATTTATAAGTTATAAGTTATAACTATATTAATATTATTAGAACGGTTTGCAAAGCTCGAAATTTCGTTGATACTCGAATCGTCATAACACTCATAACTATTAGATTTAGAACGACTGATATTTAAAAAATGAAAAGTGAAAATGAATTATGTATAGGTAGGTTAGGTTAGGTTAAGTTAGGTTAAGTTAGTTATAAGTTCTTGGATAAATCATCATTTAATTAAATAAAACAAGACGACCAAAAGAAAAATAATTATAGTACAATATATTTGTTGTCTCAATCACGATAGATGAACGAATCGAAAAAAACACAGATAAGGTCGACGTCAGTCGTCGCACTGTTTGGTATACTGCTAATTAATAATAACAACACACAATCAGTACTGTTAATCGTAAAAGAATTTAAAAATCGTAATTTAGGTACTACATACTAGTATCGTTATAATTCGTGTAATTTTTTTTAACAACTAGTCAGTTACTCTATAAGTAAGTGTGTATTACTTACCTTTGTTACAAACCATATTTTACTATATAAAAACCGAAATGACCTTTTTCGTTTTGGTTCGGGCGAGGGCTTAAACCCCCTACACATCCCCCACATATCTATGTTACTGATTCATTATAAATACTGATAAAAGCAATGCTTAGAAGTCTAGTAGTTGAAAATATACCTATTTTCATGTGTAGATATAATAGATGGTATGACTTTGTTTTAGATTTTAAATTGTTTTTATTTTGATTCAATTGATAGCTCTAATAAAAGTTATGTATATGTATTTTTAATAAATTAAATTAATTTCACTCGCTGAATTGCAATGTATCCTGCATAGTATCCGTAGTTCATACATACAATAACTTCACTCATTATAATACCACGGAATAAATTAAATAATAATATATTAACGGTATAATTCGCCAAGGATAATAAAATGAATAAACACGAAATGCATATTGCGTCTAATAAACATTATTATATTATAAACATATAAAATTAAAACTATGAGTATAAAATTTAGGTATAGAATATGCACACTTTTTGAAAAGTGATAAAAAACGATTAAATATTTCAAACCTGTAAACCTGTAATCACACAAGCCACTACACCAAATTACTACCTATATCATGCTCATCGTTATAACATCTTTAACAAATCTTCCAAATATACTCGAAAAAAATCCATCATTATATACATATTCCCGAACACCGTGCCTCAAAAAACTCAAAATGAAATGGTGTCACAAGCCGGTAATCTTATTTCCATATAGCCCTACGGCCTACATAAGTATATAATGTAAAGCCCTATGACTGATAATAAAGAATGTCACCTGCAGTGGGCGGCTTCTTCAACTCAAGTCTTTGTTACCACTTATATGCTCATTATATTGGCAGTATTGGCGTATTGTGCAAAACATTTTACATAACCTGAATAAAAGAAAACTGGAAAACTGATAGATGTTCAGCAATTTATTGCCCTTCCCCTTGTATCGTAAATTCGTAATTCACTAGTTAACTACCTTATTATTGATACATCGATAGACTATTTATACGCATATAATAATATAATATGCATTATACACGCACTGATTTTCTCTCTTTATCGCGATTCGTGACGTGTCCGTGATAGCGGATTATCAACGTCTTGAAACGACCGTCGAAAATATAAAAAAACTAAACAACTACGCGACAATAGTCAATAGACGACAGCTATTTAAAATTTTTCGCCGAAAACCAAGCGTAGGTCGTTAAGCGGAAAACTATATAGATACATTATATCGAACGGACGATGGTCCGGCCATCTACACAAATATTATAATAGATTTTTTCGTGGTTAAAAATATTTCCCCTAACTACGTTGAAGTTAAGAGACTAATAGAATTATCATCCGAACATATTCCTGTGTTGTTTTCACTAAGTTGAAACGTCATTATGAAAGAACGAAAAATCTTTCTCACAAACAAAAGAATAGATTGGGATCTCTTTAGGAGTACCCTCGAAGAAACCACAACTCTTTCAGTGAAGTTAAAAACACCATCAGATATCGAAGTGGTAGTGCAAAAATTAACTAATGACATCACGGAAGCAACAAAAGTGGCAACACCAATGATTGTGGGAGGAAATAATAGAGATCACTTACCCGCTTGAAATTAGAGAACTTGTTCAACAAAAGCGTAAGGCGAGAAGAACCTGGCATAGAACTCGACATCCAGAGGATGAAACCAATTGGAACCGTAATAGTAAAATATTACGCGACAAAATTAATGAAATGAAAAATAAAATGAAACATTTAAATCGTACTTGAGCGGCTTACCTGCAACGGATTTTACTGATTACTCACTATGGAAAGCCACAAGACGTATTAAAAGACCTCATACTCACGTGCCACCTATTCGAAAAATAGATGGTACCTGGGCACGCAATAAACAAGATAAAGCTGAAGTATACGCCCAATACCTTGAGAGTATATTTCAACCAAATGATATTGCATCCGAACTCGATGTAATACAATGCCAACCACTCAACGAAACAAGAAAAAAATACGGTTTTCACACCTCTAGAAGTCGCCCATGAAATCGATAACAACATCAACACAAAAAAGGCACCTGGTTTCGATGAGATCAGCCCATGCGTACTTAAAGAATTACCAAAGAAGACGATTATTCTTTTAACACATATTTACTACGCAATATTACAACACGAAAGTTTCCCTATGCAATGGAAAAAGGCGCAAGTGATCATGCTACTAAAACCAGGTAAGCCACCAGAATAAGCTACCTCGTACAGACCAATATCGTTTCTCCCAAACATGTCAAAGCTCTTTGAAAAGCTACTTCTTAAACGCTTAAAACCTCTTATAGAAGTAAGACACCTTATACCAGGCCATCAGTTTGGATTTAGGAATTCTACTATTGACCAAGTTCATCGAGTTATTAATGTAATAAGCATGGCTTTTGAGGAAAAAAAATACTGCTGCGGAGTGTTTCTAGATGTAGTCCAAGCCTTCGATAAGTTTTGGTATAAAGGACTACTTATAAAACTACGAGAGCAATCACCACACACTTGGTGTGCACTCTTAGAATCTTATTTGACCGAAAGACAATTCAGAGTTATACACGAAGAAGCGATCACATCTTGGAAAAACATATTAGCAGGAGTTCCACAAGGTAGTGTACTGGGACCTATCCTTTATCTGTTTTACACAGCTAACATCCCAACCAATTGTAACTCAATGACAGCTATGTTTGCTGATGACACTGCAATTTTAACAACAAACATTGATCAACAGACTGCGACCGAAAACGTCAGGCCTCAATCAATCATATCTCTAATTGGACAAGGAGATGGAAAATCAAGATTAATAGAGATAAGTCAATGCACGTAAATTATACATTACGTAAAACTGAAAATCTCCTAATTTTGCTGGATGATACGTCAATCCCACAAAAAGATTCAGTGAAATATCTGGGTATGCACCTCGATTTTCACCTTAATTAGAAGTATTACGTCCGTCAAAAAAAACTTCAGATTCAAGAAAAAATGCGCAAGCTGTACTGGCTAGTTGGAAGACATTTCACACTAGACCTGAAAAACAAACGGCTTTTATATACAGCTATTATCAAACCGATATGGACGTATGGCATACAACTGTGGGGTTGTGCCAGCAAATCCAACATCGAAATAATCCAACGCTGTCAGAATATCGCCCTTCGTACAATTGTTGCAGCATATCGGTACGACAGGAATGATATCATCCATCGAGACTTGAATATATCATCCATCCAAGATGAAATCAAAAAGTTTGCTAACAAACATGCGAAAAAACTCGAGCTACATCCCAATGCAAGTGCAAAACAACTTCTAGACAACTCGCAAGACATTAGGCGCCTCAAACATCTAAAGCCATATGACCTAGTTTAAGTGACTTAGGCTAAGGTAAGGGGCTACTTCACCCAAGCATATTCATGTATAATATATATATTTAAGTAATTTCTACTTATTATTATCTTATTGTACAACCCAATGTTTTGTATTTATAAAGACTTTCGGTCGTTTAAATAAAGATGCCACATGGCAGTTAAATAAAATAAAAGAAATATATATATATTATATGGATCTCCTCAGACACGTGTACATGCTTTTCGTATGTATACGAATCGCGATCGATAGCGGACAGACGAGACGGACGGGCGATTTAACTACGGTGAAATTTCAAATGGAATTTCAAAGTCGTTATTGCCATATTATTGTGCTATTATTGTTACACTAGGGTGGCGAATATAATTATTCAAACTTGTACACTAGGTACACGGTATAATATAATAATTAGTAACATGTAGTAATGTGATTCCATTGAAACGTGTACCATCCTGTATTAATCGCATTTCAATCCGGTCAAGCCGTCGTCGTCACATTTCGGACATTTCGGACTCCCATTACCGTAGTCGTTTCTATTACGCGGGTCGCTTTGCCGATCGATTATAGGCTATAGCGATGCAAAGTTACAAAATACATCTTTTCATCTGGAGCGCTCACCAAAAGAATAATATTTCGAAACCATGCGATTCCCTATATTTCTCTTCCAAGTGGCCTATCAGGCGAACCCAATCGGTTTTGTGACTGATCAAAATGAATAACTTTATAAGACAACCGAGTCGCCAATAAGAGTATAATTAAATGAAAGTCCCGAATGGTTGTGTTTGGTTAGGTTAAACGGGAACGTTGGCTAAGTGTCAATGGCATGCGAAAAAAGGGAGATAAAAATAAATGTATAAATAACAACATTGATTGATTTAATTGATATCGAAGGATTATTGCTAATCATCAGTGGCGAATACGAGGGAGGCAATGGGGCGATCGTGATCGATAAATGTAGAAGATTTTATAAATAGGTTTGCAAGGAGAAGAAAAGATACATTGATTTAATTTTGTAGCTATGTATTTAATATTATACATTATTAGTTTAATAAACTTTTTTTAGTAAAAATAAATTACTTTTTTAACATATTGAATTAGTTTTTTCGAGAAAATAATGCAAATAATTGATGTATTACAGTCACGATATAAATATATAATCTACATATTCAATTTAATTTTTAATCACCATCATCGAATTAATTAAACTCAGAGCAAAAATTCGAGTACAAAGAATATAGGTAGGTATTCGATAAAAATTAAAAATCGACCAGAATAATTTTCAATTTGGAGGTCGGTTTAGACGGTTCGATTTTGGTGGGGGCACAATTTAAAATAGTTTATTTTGATAATTTTATTTTAATTCTAGATAATACTGTTCCATTTTTTTTTTTATTTCCGCCAACATTACAGTCGTTTTAGTTCTATTAATCGTATGATTATAAATTGTAACCAAATTAAATATTTCAATTTTTTTATCATGATATCAATTATTTGAAATAATCAAATATATTTATTACATTTTTGTGTTTGCGTAATTACCTTTATTAAAATTTAAGTCTATTATATGTATAATTAATTCACTACACTGTTTGCCTTCGGGACGTTAAATATAATATAATATAAACTATGGTATATTTGTATAGTTGTGCATACCTCGACGACTCGACATGATATCAAACATATTTTGAACATTTTAACACGTAAACTACCCTGTGATCAAGGGATTGCGTATCCTGTCATGCCATTGAATTGGTTTCGATTTGACTCATCCGTCTTCACCAGCCGGAGTATATAGGTCCGGAAAAATTTTTACATAAAAACCCGGCAGACGATAACGAATGATGAAAAATCGAAAACGCTGTGCGCGTAAACGCGATGGTAAACGGAATAATTAACTTATGCTAAACGATTATTTTGCAGAGCCAGTAGATCGACGTACGCTGATTTGATGGAGGACTACGTGACCGCTGAGACTGTTGGGAAGCGTAGTAAAGAATGTTACCCGTACTTTAAGGAATGCCCGAAGTCGTTGTTCACCTACAACCATAATTATTCGTAAGTGTGACTTTATCTGCATACTGTATAATATATTATATCATACATTGTATTGATATTTGTTACACAATCATTTTAAAACTGAATGCCGTCAATACTCAATATATAATATTATAATACATTGATTGCGTACAATGAAATGTGCTTTTATAGAGCAGATGACTTGTAGCATTATTTGCGTATTTGCGTTTTATACCATGACCGTACAATAAATAGCAGAATAAGAAATAATAATAATAATTTTTACATTAATTATTAAGACAATAAGGCACTATTAATATGCAATTTTGTTTTGCATATGAATGCATATTTAAGGTTTTTATAATTTTGATGAATATACTTGATACATAAAATAAATGTAATTGATATTGTTTGAAAAATGGTTATTTTTATGAATTTCTTTTTATCTCGTGTAAAATAATACGAAATAACAATCAACATTTCCATATTGTATTTGTCGAATTTAAAATTATTGTTTTACATTTTTATTACGACATAATATTACATTGTATAATTATATTATAATGGTTTAGTTGTCAGTGTGACGGACAAAGGTGGGCAAGTTAATGAAAAAATTAACTTTGGCAAGTTAAGTTAATTCAATGAAACTGCCCTCAGTTAAGTGAAAAGTTGCCAAAAAAAAAAAAATTAACTAGTTAAGTTAAAAGTTAAGATACAAAATAAAATTAACTTAACTCCGTTAAAAAAAGTTAATTTTTTTTCAAGTCACAATAATCATGAATTCATAATTCATAAATTGCTCTAGTATTTTGATTTATAAAAACATTTACCAAGATTTAAAATTATTATTATAATACATTGTTAAGTACAAGAAATTTATAGGCTACATTTATACATAATTTAAGATTAGGTAATAATTTCAATTTTAATGTATTAAGTATTTAAGTATTAACTATTGTCGATTGTTTATTAAATCTTAATAATAGTGACTACTAACTATGTACCTACTGATAATTAACTATTGAGACATTGAATAAGCTCTAGTGCTATACTGCCTATATTCCGGTGTTATTTATATTTCTTATCAATTGACAATTGTATATTATGCCCGTTTAGGCTGTTTATAAACATTTGATATTTACTATTTAGTACCATAATAAAAGTAGTCTATTATAAAAATCAATGAATAATGATAATACATCAATACTTACGTCCTACCAAGAATTGTTTCAATATTTATTTTGATAATATTATTTTCTACTCCCATATTATGTCATACTTGTATTTGTTACGAATACGACAATATAAATATAAATAGGTATCTCGATTCTCGGACGAATTTTTGTTTTGTTCATCGGAATAATATTGTCGTATTTACCAGTTTACCAGTATATTGTATATTATATTATTGATATCACCATAAACACTATGATATTTATTTTTAAACCGGTTTTTAGATCTATACTTGGAGAGACGAATCAAAAATCGGATTATTCAGTACCGAGTAGATCATTATAAATAAAACTAGTGAAAATCGCCAGTCCAAACAATATTGTCAATAATCAGTATTCTAATTATTACTATTGCTAATGCAGAATAAAATATAATCTAAATATTATGAATTGATGATATTATAACATTATAAAAATAAATTACCGAAATCGAAAGAATAAGTTTTGTCTGTTGGTTCCACGTCATATAAAAAAACATTAAAATTAACTTAACTGCGCCATAATGATAATTAACTTTAAAAAGTTAAGTTAAAACAATACAAAAATTAACTGAATAAGTTAATAAGTTAAAAACAAAAATAATTAACTAGTTAAGTTGAAAGTTAAAAAAACGGATGGGCCTCGCTTTGCTGTACAGTTGGGGGTGGAGTGCACCTCGTTTATATGATAGGTAAGTAAGCTTATGGACAATCTAGTGTTGAAATTTTGAATCTTAAGTATAAACGGAAAAAATTTTATGAATTTTCAACCACAAAATAACTTGCAAATTATCGCGATTTTAACATATTTTATACAAATTTGAACTTTATTGACTTCTAAAAAAAATTTGAGTGAAACCATCTCCGATATTTTTTAGTTACAATTAGTATTACTTATATTTAATCCTTTAATTCATTTTCAATAGTTTTCGGACAGCCAAAAAAATTTTATGGATATTTAAAAAAAAACTTACAAAAATCGAAAATTTAAATTATCTATAAATAAGTCAAAATATGTCAAAATACTTTGAAAACTTAACCATGTATAGAGAACATCAATATAAAGATTTGGTGAACATTTCAAGTTGTCGCGGTTTTTTGTTTTTAAGTTAAAGCATTTTAAAAAAATGTAGTTTGTAAAAACGTGATTTTGCGTAAAATTTTCCGTTTTTTCGTAATTTTTTTATCGTTTTTTTCGATTTTTGCAAAAAGTATTAAACAAGTTGGATTTTTGACTTACCTAAGTACCATCTACATTCACTTTCCTTTCAGAAAAGTTGCTGTATAAGCAAATCGAAGCATTTTTACTGCAAAAAAAGTTGTCGTCAGACACAAAAAAAAAAACACACATCATTGTAAAATCAATAAATTCCATCACTCCGTTCAGAATCTAAAAAAACACACATCATTGTAAAATCAATAGATTCCGTCACTCCGTTCAGAATCTAAAAAAATTTTACTTTTTAACAAGTTAATGCCCACCATTAGTGACGGGTGAATTATAATGTTCATCATTTGCGGTTATATAGGAAGCACTTGGAGGTGGCCTATTAATATTTCATGGCGATTGACTTTTAAAAAAACATAGAATATGAATGGTACGCATCTATATTAAATGATTGTTATTAAAAAAATTATAACTTAATGCATATTTCGAGTATTTTAGACGTTTTTAGTATATTTTTGTGACTTTTTAAATACTGCACTACAAATCATCTGCCTTAATAGTAACCATCGTGTCCGTTAGATACGTACAATACACGAACGTACATTATAGATATTCATATTTACGGAGGGATTTATGGGGGATTGTCCAATGTTTCTTTCTATAATAATTGTTATTTATTTTTCAATCATTATTATATAACATTAATTCTTTTCAAGTTTGAATGTTTAAAATAATAAAATTCTTAAAAAGCCGAGAAGAATAAATATTGTATTTATATAGATTGAACTACGATACAACTAAAAAAAATGTAAATTTTGTGATTAAGTAATTATAGTAGTTAGTAAGTACTCCTTCTTATTCTTCAAAATCCTTAATATGTCACTGCATATATTATATTACAATTGTTCACTTTATTATTAATTATTGGGCTATTTGAACTCCCGGCAAAGGAGTCTCTCTAAGTAAACAATTGCAAGTGACAATGCATTTGGCGACATAAAAGAGAACACAACACGTATTTTCATGATGGGGAGGGAGAAGGGGAAACGGTTCCCTATTCGTTTATCAATCGGTATATCATATCACTATTATTATTATTATTATTATTATTATTATTATTATTATTATTATTATTATTATTATTATTATTACTACTTGTATTATTATATTGATGGCCTCACGTTTAATGGGACATCAGTTCATGCCTATTGAATATAGCGAAATTAATAATAAAATTACACTAATTTCACACTTTGCGTCGGCGGCATTTCAGTGAAAATCTCGCGCAGCTCAACTGCAGCGACAACGGCATAGTAATAAAAATACAGAGTACTGCATACGCGTTTTTATCGAAATGCATATAGGTACCTACAACCAACTAATTTCTAAACATTATTATATGCTATAGTTATTAACATACAGGTATTAGCATCGGAACGCGGACGAGTAGCGTGTATATACTATTACTGGCTGTGGTAATAGTTTGATTTCGGAAATTTTTCATGCGTCACCGCTGGATGACATATTATGATAATGAAATGACGTATATAAAAGCGTGTTGCTTGGGTTAGGTATATTTTCGGGATCGTATCGATTGGAAAATCCTTTTAAAATCGTGCCATTAAGGTGTTGTAGCGGTAATACGAGGAGATTCCGCAGAGGCCAAAATAAAAATTTGCATACCTATACAACAATATTTCAACAATATTATCATTTTTTTCTTAAAACGAATTGCCATTGTTTAAAAACAAACAAGGTTTAAATATTTATTACTACTTTCTATAATAGTGTCATCCCTATAATGGCTAATTGTAAAATTATAAAGTATAGCGTAAAATAGTGAAAATCATACTATACATACATGATATAGTATAATGCGTAAATAATAAATTGTATACAAATCGACAATATTTATATAATATGACACCTGAAATATAAATACTTTTACTATGACTAACGAATTAAAGGACAATTTTAAAATTAAAAAATATATCAACTTGAGCTTGAAACTACATAATTATGCCCCGGAGCCACAAATTAATAGCTTACACTACTAGTTCACAACGAGATAACATCCAGTCCTGAAAACAAGTGGGTATAGGCAGCAGGAATTAATGTTTTTGGATACTTCAGACAGTATATAACCGTATAGTATTTGATATTGTTTTCGCCGTTGACAAAATTTGGGCGTTAGCGTTCATGCGTTTGATCGGTGGACCAGAGAAAAATGATATAACATTTTCTTCCTACATTCGATAGATACACTGTCATCGTTTTCAAACTTGATGATTTCTCTTTAATCGAAACGTGTCACCTATTACGCCCATTTGTTGAATGTCTGAATATTATGATATTATGCGTAGTATAAAAATAATATATGTGCTATTAGTCTATTACTATTTACTGCATTATGTGAAACAAAATAGCTATTTCAAATAAGAACCGAATAGGAATAACCAGATATACTTATTTCTTGCATTTTATTCAAAAGTTTATCGTAGTCTACAGTATATTGAACGATTTGACAAGACCTAAATAAATTGTTTTTTATCTTCTTCTTGTGAAGTGTATAACCTTTTTTTTTTGCATTAGCTATTGCTTGATCAGTACTTTTATTGTTTAAATAACCAAATTGATTTTTAAAAAGTATATTTTTTGATTAATAGTAAAATATTAGTTTTGTTTTAATGATTTTTTCGAATATTTTAGCTGTTTGTCGTTTGAGATAGCCTATATTGGACGAAAATATTAGTGAGAAATGATGAGGTAGGGCCCTTTTTTGCACACAGATTTCTTATATAACGCAGGCGAGCAATATTAAAACATTAAAAGGAGTATAAAGGGTTAAAATGGAAAAATGCCTATCACAATAATATAGTCTTATATTTCTACTATTGTTCCGTGAACACAAACATTACAAGCTTTTATACAATATTTTTTGTATTTAATTTTTAGATGGGCCATCATGTGGGTATCATGACTAGAAAATATACTTAACAGAGGGTTTTTCGATTTTTCCATAGTAACTATAGTAATGCGCGAGTAAAAATATGAGGAAAACTGAAAGAAAAACTTGAAAATAATGTTATTAAATTTCTTTCTTTTTCAGTATCTCAATATAAAGCCTCACTTCTTTTGTTGAAACATCAACAGATTTTGATTATCTTCTTTGATTCTTAAAAATTATAAATATTATCAACTTGTTTGATGAGGCTATCTTATCTCTCATTTTAAAAATACAGAGGATGGATATATGCGGTTCGGGAAATACCTTTCGTTACGAGAATTTAAAATTTAATATACGAAATAATCGAATACCTATCTTCCTGAATAAGTATTTTTACTTTTAATATATATACTTATATATTAATAATATATATATATATATATTAAATTTTAAACATACATTTACTTATGTTGTAATACTTTATGTATCGTTATCTATTGGTATCTAATTACCGAACTCGGGAAAAAAGACTTTTATTATTTGCAGATTTTTTAGTTATACTTCGATTAAGATGATTACCTACAATTTTTATACTTATACTGATTTAGTCATTTAAAATTCTGTACAAATGCATCACTAAACAGTAATTTGTTCAGAATCGTGGTTTTTCAAATGCAATGGTTTATCGTTGACTTCAAATATTTATGAACAATATTGGAACCAATATTATATAATATACTAGTATACTATATAGTATACTACCTAGGTACGATGATTACTTATATATACAGTTACTAGCTCACTTAACAACCTTTTAATTTTCACTTTTTAGACACGAATGTAATTTAATTATATTTCCTTCGATTAAATCTTTCGATTATAATATATAAAATATAATATTTATACCTGAATGAAGTTATCTTATTAAGCTCGTACTGAGATGTGTGATAAAACACCTATAATAATATTATACGTCTCGTTCAATAATGCTGTCGGTAATTTATTGTTTTATTTTACCCTATAGTGAATCAAATGTTTTTATATCGGAAGCTTTTCCCAAAAAGTTATACAGACTTGATTTAATTACATTGAGCAAAAAGCGAATGATTTCGTTTACATTCTGTACATTTCGAATGAATATAAATTAGGTGCGCGTACGAAAACTGTACAATCAAGTTAATTATAAAATACTTTTTATTTGTACGTATAATAATGGCGCCGTCCGGAGGAATGTGGTGTATAGTTTGCCCGTTCGACGAATTTCAAATCGATAAAAAAATAATAATACATATTATGAATACACAATTATTATGTAGTCGTTTATTCGTTGCACGCGCATTAATTGTACAGATTTTGTGAAATCGCCGTTATTTTAATCTGCATATTTACCTATACGGCTATACATGTATATAACAAGCTCAGCTTGAATGTGTACACGCGTGTAGGTATTTTTTGTTTGATTTAATAATTTTTTATATCATATTATGGTAATCCAATGATAAACATTTTTCTTCTAACTAAAAAAAAATATTTTCATCTATACATACATTGTTTTTTGTCTCATTAAACTCTATAAGCCAGCGAATACAATTTGATTTACTTTTTTAATAGGAAGACAGAAAAGTATATTAATTTAAAATACATGTGACTTAGGTACCTATTTATAATAGCTAGGTATATTTATAGGTGTGTTACAGTTAAAGCGTTACATTTCCTTATTTTATGAAATAACTAGGTAATTAACGAATTATCTGCCAATATTATAGTTAAAGAATGAAATAAAACATTAAAATATATACTTAACTATAGTTATTTAATTATTTCATAGAATATAATTATTCTATATAATTTTAGTTTGAATTCAGTTAAAAGGGAAACCTTTAAACGTTGAATGTCGTCCCGTTAAAATATAGAATACACTTAAATGAAAAATGTATTATAATATTTTATTTATTTTAAATTGAATTAATTATAATTACATTATTTATTTGTATATGCTACCCAATTGTAACATTTAGATTTGAACAATAGGTACCTCTTTTTTTTCTTTTTTACTATCATTTTTTTCACGTCTATCATCAACTCGCATATTTTTCTTTTTTTGTAAAATTACACCATTTTTAACATAATTATACAACTGTTTTTACATTACATAAATTCATTGTAAACTATATTTATTAGATATTAATATTAAAAATAATAGTGTACATTGTTTATACACTTGTATATCGTGTAATGGCTCTATATTATTGTATGGTGGGGACAGACGAACTAATTAACAGTTACCTAATACGAGTGACTTTACAACTTACTATATTACTTAGCTTTAAATCTTAGCAATTTTATTGAATATTGACTAAAATCATAATAAAAATATATATTCACAACGATACTTATAAATTATTATCTTAAAAGAACATGATTTACGTAGGTACATATGAACATTGCCGTCACCGACAACAAGAACAATAGTTTTATCTGATTTATTATTATGTTGAACAATAAAATGACAATATTATACATATTATGCATAATTTAACACATTAACGAATAGCTACGGGAATGTATAAAATAATTAGTTAAAGAATAAATTATATAGATACAGAAGCGTTTTCAGGACTTTTTATTTGGGGGAGGGGGGGATATGAAAATGTATTAAAAAGTAAGCCGTAGGGGCTGTGCCCAACACCCCTTTTCATGTATAAAAACCACATACATTAAAACATATCGTAACATATTATATATTTTTACAAAATTATATCAATTTTTCTCAAATAAGTTTTCAGTCGTTTCATACATGAAAATTGTGGATAATGATAATATTGATAACAAATCAAATAAACGTTTATTGATTATTCTCATTAAGTATTAGTTAAAACAGAACACTCCATATTATTACCTAAAAAAAAAGGCCATGGGGGAATCCATCTCTCATATGCCCTCCGTGAAAACGCTCCTGTATAGGTATAGGTATATTATAATAACTTACAAGTTTTTGTTATTTCATAACTTAATTGATTCAAAGCTTTAATTGTAACATCCACATATATATAAATATCGTCTGTATATGACTACTAGACAAAATCAAATAACAGTTCCGACTTTCCGAGCAAAAGTCGGTGGGAATGATGGTGGGGATTGTATTCTATTTTCTAATCCGGATTTCCTGTAAGACTTTTGGTATACGTGCGGCGAATAAAAGTGCGGATCGCAGGAAAAGACGAGAAAAAAAAGAGTTACAGTGATTTGCTCAGAACTATAATATGTAGGGCGTGGAAAGGGCACGCAGCATACGTAAAACGAGCAGTAAAAGATTATACCTTTATTATATTATAATTACCATCGTGTTCACGATATTATATCACCGCGAGTGCATCGGCGTGGCGGCATAACGCGATAGTTTCTTGTAGATAGGTGCACACGTACCAATGCATGTCTGAAGTGACCGTAGTTATCATAATAACCGACCGCGACGAGTGTCGATTTATTATAGTTGGTACTCAGTACACATTCGCCCGACATTTTTGTGGTGCCAAGGATCTTTTGTAGTCGTAATAACTTCTATATATTAATAATTGTCATCTTTTGACGGTGACCATTGAAAAGTCCAGTACGAACAGTGATCTAAACAACTGCAGTGAGTTATAAAGAGACTAAACATTCCTGTTGCAGGAAAAACGATTTGTCACCCGAAGACGAAGGAGAAGACCACGACGACGAATCGGTGCTGGCCGACGAGGACGACAACAATCTGCAGGACGACGGCGACAATGACGTCAAACGGAGGAAGTTGAGCGGCGGATCAAAAGTGACGGTGAACCCGGCACCGTTGGCCATGTGACTCGGTTAAACGCGAGTGTAAATAATCGTACCTATATACTACTCGGCCAAAAACGATCGTGTTATAAACTACTGTCCGTCGATCGCGGATCTCGCTTTTAATCAGCAATGATATAATATGTATTGCCCGTGAAAAAAAATAACCCATCTCCTTTTTCACCCATTATACCGTCCTTATTGCATAACTTACATCCCTACCTCCACAACCGGATTGTCGCCGATTTTCCTTCATACCGAATCCACGCACCATTTTTCACGTCACGTTCGTGGCCACTTAACCAATGTTTTCTTTTTTTTTTTAAAAAAATGCAATCTACAATCTATACCACTTTGGCACAATAAGTAGATGTGAAACAGTATATATTATGTAGCAGTGATATTCCTACGCTACAATGACACGTCGAGAGGTTTTTAAGTGCAGGCGAATGCGCGAACTACGATTCGGCAGTTATAACAACTGCAGTTACAAGAAGACCTTTCCCGTTAAAAAAGATAAACCATTCGAGTAAAAATAAACGTTCAACTTCCACAACATAATATATCATAATATAAGCACGTATTAATTTTCCAATGCACTCGTTCCGCGGCCGTCACATTCCTCTTGGAAAACTATACGGTTTTTTACGGTTTTTACTATACGGCGTGAATTCCAATGCCACCGCCGCCACCACCGTTTGATGGAATCAACGATTTCCTATGTTATCTAAAACAATAATAAACCATGTAATATTGTGTTACGTAACATTAATTATTCTTCGACAACTCTTTGATTTCACATCATTAAACGAATATTTCGACTTTTGTTCGAAATACATGTTTTAGATACAGCTGCTGCAGTTGTGTACCGCGAATAATCTACTATCTTCCGTCCAAACCAATTATATTGCGCTCGCAGTTTATAAAAAATTCAAAATATGTATCGAACGGTGTTGGGTCGTGCACATCATTAGGTAGTTGTAATAATATATACTCGTATGTCATGCTTATTAAACTATACTGTGTGTTAGTTTCGAGAAAATTCGTCAGAAAATTAAATTTTTTAGAGATTTGATTAATTTATTGATTTTATCTTTTTTTCATCCGCATATTTTATTGTATTCTTTCTCCCACCAGTCCTTTCCAAAAGTTCCGTTCCTGACGTTTGCTGTGCCTCACCACGTTTTACATTGTGCACATCACTATATATAGATTTTTTTTTTTACTCGATTATTTATAAAATAATTGCTATTGATTTATTCATAATTTCTATTCCTCGAAACGTAACAAAAAGAGGACTATTTCAAAATATTGTTTTTTCTCTTTTTGTTTCGTTTCGGATCATATGATTTTTATTATTTAAACACGCGATCGCGAATAAAACATGTATAGTTATACAGTCATATATAGAATAACTCAAGTGTAATTAGTTTACATAAAATGAATTATAGAATTATAGACGTGTAGTGTATTATATAATAATCGTATGGTGTGTACCTACGTGTCCGTCGTCCGGCAATGCACGTACACATAAATACATAATATTATAATAATATAGTAATAGTGAGTATTAAGTAGTATTAAGTACGTATTGTGTAAGCAAGGAGCGAATGTATTCTCAAATGTAGCATAGGTTGTGCCATCGTTTATTTAGTTTAATTTCATAATCAATCTGTACATTATATTATTTATCTAATTTATTATTTATATTATTTATGCCTGTAAACACACAACCAAACCGTTGTAGATATACATTTGTAGATGCGTAGACTATATTATTTATTACCTTATATTTATCAATATATAACATGCGTATACATATTTATATACAAATTGTACTGTTATTTAAAAGGGTTATTTGTTAAGGGGATTGTGGTAAGCCATCATGATCTTCCATCTTTGTCTATCACACACCCAACACTGCAGGAATTTAGATGTTTTCTCTTTCCAACGTACCTATTGTTCAATTAATGCGATAAGAATATTGAAAACTGATTTAAATTCGTCATCGGGTCTACTTTGAATCAACTTTCCCATTTTAGATTTTGAACGGAGTGATGGAACCTATAGGTTTTAGATTTTTTTATTTTTGTGTCTGACGACACCATTTTTGGCAGTAAGAATTTTTTCGATTTTCTTAAACAACAACTTTATGAAAGGAAAGTGAATGTAGATGGTACTTGGGAAAGTCAAAAATCAAACTTTTTTCAATGATTTCCAAAAGCATCGGAAAAAATCATAAAAAAAATTACGAAAAAACGGGAAATTTTTACGCAAAACCAGGTTTTGACAAAATACAATTTTTTAAAATGCCCTAACTCAAAAACGAAAAACCGCAAATACTTTAAATTTTCACCAAATCTTTATGTTGACCTTTTCTATACATTGTTAAGTTTTCAAAGTATTTTGAGATATTGTGACTTATTTTTAAACAATTTAAATTTTCGACTTTTCTAAGTTTTTTTTTTTGAAATACCGATAAAATAAAAAATTGACAGTCCGAAAACTCTTGAAAATTTAATACAAGGTTTATTATAAGTTATACTTGTCGCTCGCAACTAAAAAAAAATGGAATTCGTTTCACTAAATTTTTTTTATAATCCCATAAAGTTCAAATTTGTACAAAATATGTTAAAATCGCGATGATTTGCAAGTTATTTTGTAGTTGAAAATTCATAGTTTTTTCAGTTTATACTTAAGGATTAAAATTTTAACTCTGGGTTATCCATAAGTTGCTCTTCAAAAAGCTATAAAACAATTTCCACTGGACTTTAAGAAAAAAATTTTATGACCATTTGAAATTTAAATTTTTACGAAATTGTATAAAATATCAATTTATTCTCAAACGATTTTAAATATTTGTTATAATTCATAAAATATAAGTCGCAGAAACTCGAAATGTTTACCCATCGTCTCCGTTCAGAATCTTTATTCGTATACATTCAAATTTAACAAATCCATTGTAATGACCTATCCTATGAATGAGATGTACTCCACCTACTGTACAGCAGAGCGATCCCCATCTGGTTCTTTTTTTTTTTTTTTGATCTTGTCCCACATGGATTTTGTCCAAAATAAAATGAAACAAATTGGAAATATAAAAATCAAAAAAGGTTAATTTTTGGGTATGTCAAATACAAAATTTAAACAAAAATAAGATAGTCGATCTAAAGAAGTCTTCATGTATGCCGCAGACCAACTCGTAATTCAAAATACCATTGCTGTTGATAACACGGATGATCAAGCCATTATCTCAATACATGAAGATCCTTTAATTGCTTCGGCCAACTTGCAATCACACCTAGACCTTATTTCGCAATGGTACTATAAATGGTGAACGAAACTAAATCACAAGTTCATTCACCCTTAAATAAACATAAGCACTGCCCACCTGTCCTGTATCGGTGGATAAGTATATCAATACCTTCTTCCGATGGTACTGTTAAATATTTAGGTTTGACTCTCGACAAGAGATTAACAGAAAAACAGCATATAAGAACAAAAAGGTTAATTTTAAATTTTCACTCACGCACCCTTAAAAAAATATACTATCGAAACTTGTTAAAAATTAAATTGCTATCTATGAGTCACTGCTAAAACCCTTATGGTTCTATGGAATATGGATTACAACTGTGAGGCACAGCTAAGATGCTAAGAAGTCAAATGTAAACAAAATCCAGACTTATTAGAATATCACACTCCGCAAAACAACAAACGCTCTCCTCCTTACGTATCCAACAAAACCCTCCAGTATAACGTATAACATGCATATTAAAATAATAGAAGGATCAGCAGTTTTTTAACGGCGATTCTTTTCACATCTACATGATCACGAAAAGCCTCTCATTAGACATTTAAATACCTTAACCTTGCCCGAACACCCCTGTCGTCGACTAAAAATGAAGTGACGTAGAGACCTAATTTATTCCTCTCCACATCTTCTTTTGTTCTCATTTGTTTCTTCTTTTCTATCAAATCAATTTTAATCTGCTCGAGTTAAGGGTTACTAATGGGTGACTCGGTGACTTCTTATTCCCGAATTTACCTGCTAGGTATATTTACTTACTTGTTACTTACAGGTACATACTCATTGAGCTTTTAGTATAGATTGTATATTTCTTATGTAAATAAAAAAGGAAGACTTCATAATGAATTCATAGCATAGCTTACAATCCAACACAATATGCACGCGGTACGATTTGGATTTTGGCCGCGCAGTCATTTATTTAGCCACGCGATCTAATATTGATTCTTATGAAATGTGCGGCTAACACTATGGGACTAGAATTAGGCTCATACACGATACACGCAGTTGTATCAAGTCCTCTGTTTGGAATGGTTGTACTTGTATATTCGTACAAGTGTGTTTTAGAATAACATAAAAAAGGAACCGGAGAGGACTTGCTCTGCTGTACAGTTGGTGGTAGAGTGGGCCTCGTTCATAGGCCATTAAAATGGATGTGTTAAATTTGAACGCAATGATAGATAAACCATTTTGAACAGAGATGATTTGTTAGTCTAGAATAGGTATATAATATAATACATTACTGTATGAGAAATTAACAAAAAAGTTTTTCCATATTTTTAAAAGCTATTTACAAGTAGCACTTACTATTTCAATATGTTCTGCTTCATGCTAAAGATAATTAAAAAAAAAAAAAAACATAATATTTAATTTTATCATTTGATAACATAACATAATGCAATGAGCCTCGATAATCATCAAAATAGACTTACATTCCTGTACTTAAAGATTATAAATTATAATATTAATAATATATATATCTTATTTTATATTTATATTGTTGTGGTATATGGTGGGTTTCAGCGCTGGACACAAATAACAACTTCTATTGAAGTTATACTTCACATTATGTATAATGTAATAAATAAAGAAAAATATTGATGGACAGACTCGTATGTCAATCACGCACATATAGTAAACATTGTAGAGAATAATACGAAAAATCCTCACCAATCAAGGTTGTTTTACATAATATTTAACAGGTTATAATATATTCAAATACAATAATCTCAACTAATGGCTTGATTATTCTATAACTACATTTGTTATGTCTGGATATTAATGCTACCCAGTCATCAATGACTGGTGATGGCCTTGGGGAACTCGTCAATGTTTACTAAAAAACAAGGACGGTTGATAATTATGAGATTATTGGATCATTATGTAAACAATATATTAGTTATAAAATAATAATTCAGTTACCATGTTTCATAAAAATAAATCTCTTGACCACCATATTGCTGAAAACTTATTCATAATATAGTAGGTTCAATTAGAAAAAAATAATCAATGAATTATTTATTAATCAATGATAAGAAACCAACTAACCACAAAAAAAAGTAATAATAATTTTTTTACTTAATACATTATAATAGGTAATATTTAATAGTATAACACTAAATTAAAAATTCACTACCCTTTAAGTATACGTTTAATATTTTTTTTACATTTAATAAATATATATTCTTAATATGTTACATGCATTAACAAAACCAAAGGAAAATAATTATAATTTTATACATTTAGCTTTTTTGATCTTACATTAACATAATTTTATTCTGTCTGTAAAAAAATTTGTTTCATAACTTATCACTTACAAAACTATAAAACATAAAAAATAAATTTGAATTTATTATACAACTAAATATTTTTTATAAGATGAAAATTTATAAATCCGGTAAATCTCCGCCTTCTGCTGAGTTAGGTTGCTTGTGAACCATACATGAACGAGCAACAGATTCAAAAAGTCTATAAGATAAATTAAAAAATGTATAAATATATTATTTAAATGTATCAATGAAGATTCACTTTTATGATAATTTATTACTATTAAATTTAGTTATAATGATACTGATTAAGAAGATATAGGTAATAACCTATGGATTTATTATATTGGTCAAAACAATTTACAAATTAAATTTTATTAACTATCATATTACTTTTATTTACACTAACCACAGCAATCCAAATAAGTTTTAAGTGTCTGGGAGGCGATTTAAAACTTCAAAGATTATTGTTTTATGTAAGTATTAAAAATAGTATGTACAAAAGAAAATCCATAATAAAGTACAACTATTTGTTCAAAATATGTAATTACATATAAATTACTTATAAATATTTATTATTATTATTCAATATATTATACAAGATGATTGTCAAAAAAAAATATAGATTTATATTTTTATGATAATTATGGTTGGAAACACATGAAGAAGCGATTAAAGTATGAATTGAGTATACATTATTGAAGCAAAAAGTTAACTTACTTCTCAATTTCTGGAGCACAATGCACAAATTCATGGTTCCAAAACTTGTAAGCTGGATTTTTTATTAGTTCAATAAATGTGATTAATAAGCCCCATGGATGTGGTCTATTAACAATCAATCTCTCTAAAAGAACTCTGTAATTAAATTAAACACAGTATTAAAATAACAATAATCAAATAATAATAATAATGATAAAATTGTTATAATTATTTTATATACTAACCTTGTTATTTGTTCTTGTATAGCTTCACTGTTAGCCTCAGCAAACAAGTATAAAAGAGTACAACTAAAGTAATGTGTATGGCTATTAGGAAAACGTAATTGGTTTGCAATGGCATTTAAAAACAAATACCGACCTAAATCAAAATTAAAATGTTTAGTAAAAGTGCATATAAAAACTAAAAAAACAAAATAAAAGTAAACACCAGATATCTTACCTTCTGTATCAAGATCAACAGATAAATTTTGAAAGATATCCATGTGGGCAGAATGAGCAATAGTAGAAGTATTCGGAACTAAACCTTTGCTGCGAATGTGTTGTATGGCTTGAGTGCCAACATACAAAACAATAGCGTTTAAAAGTGAAAGATTATAACGCATACCTGGTTCACAACAACTCTGTTGCATAGTTGAACGGATCTCGGATAAAAATGTAACAGGAGCTCGAGTTTTCAAATACAAATCTAAATCCTATAAAATTTAAAATGACATAAATCATTATAAAATTTATTTATTTTGTATTTTAATGTTCTACTTTTTTAAAGCTTGGTGGTTGAATGTAACACTGAAAGTCAGGGCTTATTTTTGGAGCCAAAGATATTTCTTGAAGCACATCAACTTTTAAATTTGGAGTAAATGGATCAGGTAAACGCATATTACGTGGAAATGCAGATAATATTAGATTTCTCATCTGAAAAAACAAAAATTCATAGAATCACAAAATTACATGTATATTAGTTATTACAAATAACTACAAACCTGAATGCAATTTGGAGGTATAACATCGCAAAAACCATAGTGGAACTCGCACAAGAATTCAGGAAAATCATGGAGCAAAATTAGTAATACTCTCAATGTTCCCTTGTACAATAAATGAACAGGCTTGGCAAGTTCAGCATTACGTAAAAATGGTGCCAGATATTTGAAAAGGTCAATGAGTAACTGGGCGTAGAAATTCCAACCCTGAACATCAGTAACCGGAGTTTGGTCATAAGCATGCTGCCGCTAGATTGATATAATTTTTATGAAGCGAATAATGAAAGGTCTCTCTTGTAAAAATTTGAAATTAACCAATAAACAATAGTAAATAATTTAGTTATATTCGTTTTAAATATTGATTAATTTATCAATATTAAGATGATGACCATTTTAATTAAATGAGAGAATATTAACATACAATATATGACAAAAAATACTAACGGATCAACAACTAACTATACTTAAATTTACTTTAAGTATAACCTTTCATTATATTTGCTAAAATAATGAAGTTACCTTTTGCTGGGGAGTTAATCCTAATAGACGACCAATGAATATGCGATGAGATATAAGTTCTAGCCAAGCATAAGCAAAGCCTGGAACTTTTCTTGGACGTAAAAGGTGGAAAGTATGACAAAAAGCAGCAAGTATCTAAAAATAATACTTCCATTAATATCTAATTGTATTATGTAATTAATTAATTAAAACTATCCCTTACTGGATAGTTAATTGATTCTAATACTGGATCAGGTGCATTCAAATCAAGGAAGAGAGTAATAAGTATTCTATGGTATGGTAATTGATGGAAGTCAGTGACTTGGACATCATGATCTTGAAGTAAGACACCAACAACAATTCCAAGTACCTATACAAATTTTAACATAAATACAAATCCTAATAATTAAAAAAAAAAAATATTACTTTATTTAAAAGATTTGTTTTGGTTGTAATGGCTGTTGCATCACCAGAATGTTTAACTAATAATACAATCAGTTTAACATAAGCATCAATTGTGTGGAAAAGTTTAGCACGTACAGTAGAAGGAGACTGTGATTGATCAGGTATCTGTCTATAACACAGTTCAACCATCATTTGGGTACTGAGTCGGAAAAAACGTGTTATAATATCATCAGACTTCAAAATTCCTTGGACATTCATCTATAAAACATTACACATGACATTTTAACAATAAGTTTTAAAAAATGAAAAATGCAAAATTTAACCAACTTGATGAATGTATACACTAAATGTTTTTCCGGGATCTCTATTGGGCGCTGCACTGTAAATGGTCAACCATTCTTTGAGTAAATACTCAGTTTTCTCCAAGAGTCCAGGAGGATCATCAAAGTCTCTACCCTAAATAATCATCAACATTTATAGTTAATTTAACTTTTAAACAAATAAAAATATAATGTTAATTATACCTGTAACATTCCATGCTGAATGTGAGCTGAGGAACTACTACTGCCACTAGCCATTCTTTCCGACGCAGTATTTTCAGTCTGTGATGGTCTAATTACTTCCATAAGCGCAGCCAATCTAAAAGACAAAATCATTAATGATTCATATTTAATTTATTTTAAAACAACAATTAATAGATTTATATTATTAAAATTATGAAAATAATTTACCCATCAGGAACAGGACGACCACTAAGCACAATAGTATTCAATGCATCAATAGTAGCTTGAAGATGGTGTTCAGTTATAGGTGAATTGGAACGATTGTCTATCAAGTAATTTTGCAAAACTTGTTTGACATATGCCATGGATACATAATTAGCACCATTATCCATTGACATGGCCAAATGCATATCATACATGCTAATATTCACCATTCCAGCACGTATTAATACATCAATTGCATCAATATTAAAACGTAAATCATCTCTTGACTCCATAAGCGCTCTGAAAGAAACACAACAATAATTTTAGTGTTTAAGAAATGAATAATGAACAACATACTTGGTAAGGGTTTTATTAGTCCACTGTATATTATAAGCACGAGGATCTTGAAAAGCTCTAAATATATTGAGATGCATATCACGATATCTAATACTCATATCCAAGTCATGGTTAGCTGGAGGACTGAGTCCATCTAAATAACTTTCCACAGTCTAATAAAAAGTAATAATAATAATAAGTAAGAAGTTTCATTAATTAAAAATGCAAAAACAGGTATGAAATTTACTTTGTTTATAATATTTGCTGCAGTAGCAATATCACGTGATCTTCTTAATGTGGTCATTATTTCTAAAATCCCATGTAAATTTGCTGGTTGTGTAGTATTAGATAGAATTCTTTGATTGGTCATGTATAGTTGTAAAAGTGTTTCAATGTCACTGATAAGTTTTTCATAAACTACAGTCATCTCATCAGGTGGGAAGCCCTAATATCGAAAACATAAATTTAAGCATAAAAAAAATAAATAAATAATTAAACAACATTTTAAATAATTACAGATTTAGGAATGAATAATGAAACAGCTTCCCGGTCTAATGGCTGAAAACCTGGTATATTTCTGGCAAATTCTTCATACACCCCAATCATTTGAGGTGGAGGTAATCCAACTTTATTGCGAAGTGTATCAGGTAAATATTCAGCTTGACCACCTAATACTAATGGATCACAATAACGACGACCTTCCATTCTAGATAAGCTGCGCCTTTCATATTCCTAAAAAGTTAAAAATTATAAAGCTTATACAAATCTATTACATAAAATAATACATATAAGTAAATAAAATTCTTAAAATATATAATACAATTTGCAATAAATATAGAAATAACTTACATTTTTCAAATATTTGTCAATTTCTATAACTGCTTTTTCAGTTGCTGTTTTTTGTACAAAAGCACAAGCTAATTCTAAATTGTCATTTGCACACATGGTACAAGCTTGATCGATCAATTCTTTTTGGGCTTGTGATGGTGTCTAAATATATTTGTTATTAAAAACAATCTCAATCGTATTAAGCATTATTATTAATACATACCATTAAAACGCTCATAAAATGTTGCTTCAAATTAGTAGTCAATGTTTGTATAACTTGCTCCCGACATGTTATCATTGCCAATCCAGAAGTTAGGTTTCTCACCATACAATGTGCAGCTTTTCGTAAATGAGTATCATCTGGGTCCATACCAAAATCCTAAAATCATTATAAGCAATTAGAAGAGTTTGTAACACAAAAATGAAAACCTTTGAATTAAATTAATTAATTAAATAAACCTTTTTAACAATATTCTCAGTAGTAATTACTGCAATTTTAACAGATCTTTCAACAACAGGGTTTATCCATTCTTGGATTGACCGTTCTATAGCATTTCGCACAAAAGTTTTAAGTGTAGGTTGACTATGAAATAGCGGAATCTAGGTTCAATATTGAGAAACAAAAAAATATATAAAATATTAAGAAGATAATTTCATATATTTAGAATAATGTAATAGCAAAATAAATTACTTGAGAATTAATAACAATCATAGACATAATTTGGGATGAATTAGTAGTATTGAACGTTACATAATTAAACTTGGGTTCAATCAAAGGTAATGGCGGGGACATGCCTGGTGTCCCACTTATACCCATGCTACCTGTAGATGTCAATGTTGTAACTCCACCAGCTGCCACTACATGGCCAACAAGCTCATCATTGAATCTAGTATTAGAACTTAATGATGGAACAATTGAAGTACTATTTTGTTGTGTCTGAGAAGAAACAACTGCTAAAAATAAAAATTATTAATGATTATTATGAAATATAAATTAAACAGCAAAATATCTTATTTTACTTGAGTTTTTCATAAATAGCATAAAAGAATAATAATTTAATCAAGTTAATAGATTAGTTTATGGATTTATCTAATTTGAAACAACGAAACTTGTAGGGATCTCAAACAATATCAATATTTGATACAATATCTATAATTTTCGACATGGGAATCAAATACAGACATTTTGGTATATTGTTGTTAAAATAAATGTAATTTAATGAAATACTGGTCAGACTTGAGAAGACGCCATACCCACATGTATTATTTCCATCTTACAAACATACAAATTGATTAATAAATCGTAAAATCAATTTATCGATAATATATATTTTTTCAATATTGAGGTAAAATTTCACAGAAAACAGTACGATATAGATATTCAAAAATATATCGTTTGAGACCCCAAAAAATTCATAATATAATTGATATTTATTAAAAAGTAATTAGTTAAAATGTAACTATTAGTTGCACTTGTAGATTATTCTATTATCAATAAATAAATCAAAAACACAAATTTTTGGTAAAATGATTAATGATAATGCCATTTTAGGTATTATACATCACACATACAAGAGATAAATAAGGAATATAATTTTGAATTAAAATATATACAAATTCATGTCTGGACTAGATATTAAGATAAAATGAGATTTTGTACAAAATTATAATTAATCATTATTTTGTTACTTCTTAATGAACAATTAATATTACCACAATCTATATCTGTATATTGCAACAGTTTTTGTTTATTTTTAAATTAATATGATTTATCAAATAGAAAAAGCAATAAGCAAAAAATTTATGCTAATTTATAACATAATATACTACTTTTATTACTTTGTAGATTAGGCGTTTGACGTTGAGGTGTAGAAACAGATATGTTTGATGGCTCAGGAACACTTTGTGGTGGAGGATTAGAATTTTCACCATTTGAAAGTTGTTGTTCCAATCTCTTAGCTATTTCTGGATCTTTAAGTACGTAACCAGCTTTTAAGTCCTAATGTACAAAATAGATAAATAACTAAATTACTGTATAACCATGGAAGAGACCATTTTAAAAACTTCACCTTGAGATCGATATTCAAAGCTTTACATAAAACTTCAACTTCAAATTTTAATGTTAATTTTAATCCAGGTTCTTGATGCAGTTCTGCCAGACAGTTCAACACAGACATTGTCCAAGGATTTCTTGGTTTAAATACCTAAGATAATCATAGATAATACATTAAGAAATATCTCTAACGAAAAATAAAATAAACTAAATTTGTAAACGCACCTTGCTTTTAGCACATGATTCCAGAATTTTAGCAATAAATGGTACTGTAAATAATAATTCTTGATGGCCTTTGTTATAGGCTTCAACCAGTAACATTTTTAGATCAATATCATCCAACAGTATCGGTTTATTCTTGGCTAAAGTAATCATACCTAACCAATGACCTAAATTTTTTAGCAATGATCTATCAGAAAAGTTTGCCATTCCTTTATCACTTTTTAATAAAACCTAAAAACAATTAATACTATTTATTAATATCTGAACTTAAAGTTAAATATTTCTACTGACTCGAATATTCCTGAAGGTTTCCAATATTATTAAAGAATTCAAATTTTCATTATTTAAACAATCCAAAAAGTTGGAATACAATGAATGGAAATTGAATTCTATGCTAACGCGTTTCATGACCAAATACTGTGATAACCATGGTAAACATTCATTGGTAATAATTTCTCTTATTTCATCGCACTACAAAGTATTTTTTAAATTTATATTATAAGTTCTGTTTTTAATTTGCACATTCTTTTAAAAAAAGAAAAACTAAAAATTCTCACCTTAGTTTGGAGATTCACTTGACTTAAATTATTGAAGATAAAAGCTATTTTATCTTGGACATTTTCTGGAGGTGCAATAATTATATCATCCTTTTCTGTAGCTACCAATAAAGTATCAATGTTTGTAGTGTTCGCAATTGATGGCTAAAAATATATTACGTAAATACAATAATAATAATTTAGTTTAGTTGAAACGAAGTCTTGCAAAATATATATTTTATAATGTATATATTTAATATGGCAAGAAGTTTTACGAACCCTAGATGGTAGTACAGCATTGGTAGTAATTAGTTTGGAAGATGAAGATGATACAGTAGTAGTAGTTGTAGTTGTAGTAATACTTTGAGCTTTGAAAGCGTTATGAGAGTTTGGCATAAATGATCCTTGTGATATTGTACTACTTGTACCAGCTAATTCATTAACTCGAGAAGACGGAGGTTCTTGGGAATTTTTACCATACTCAACAAACTATAGTAATAAAATTTAAATTAATAAAATGTATGTAATATTTATTTATTTAATAGAAAATATTTAAATATTTTAGCATTTTTTAATACTAACACAACTATATAAAATAATTACTTTGATTCACCAGTAAGAAACAAATGTATAATAAAACATAATTGAAGTTTAAGAAAATTAATCTACACCGCTAAATTAACAATTTTTAATTACCTCAATAAGATGTTGAGGGAACTGTTGGAAATGAGAAATCGTAGATATATGAGAACAATATTGATGATAATCCTTTAAGCGATGTTTAAAGCGATCCAATGCTGTTATACCAAAATTATACATTTTGGAATTTGGACTTTTCTTCAATGCGTCCAAAATAAAACGAAGTGCCAAGCCTAAAGCTTTATAATTTCTAAAAATATTCCCAATGTTTTATTAAATAATCATGGTTATTAAAAATATTTAAAAAATAGTACTTACGAAACAAGGCCATGCTCTATAATACCACCAAAAAGGTGCGCTGTTGTTATAAGCTCTTTTTCTGGATAAGCTGGAAAAAATCTATATTCTTCAAACAAGTTTCTTAGCATACAACAAAAAACTTCCTATAAAATAAGGAATATTTTCGAATTATTTTTTAAACAAGAAAAAAAAATATTTTTTATAATTATAAGTTATAACAATACGTAAAACTATAATTAATTATTTCCAAGCAATATTAATATAATATATCTAATGATGTAAAGGTTATAAGAAATTCAACAGTATATCTCAAAAAAGTGTAAGGATGTAATAACACATATTTAAAAATTAAAATTACCGTAGCTGCATTACTAAAAATCAAACATTGCATGGGCAATGTACTAATTTCAAAATTATTAAAACATGTGAAAAAATTGTGTTTAATATGACTAATATATAAAAATAAAGTTAGTTAAATACCTAATATTAAGATACGAGTATATATTAATAAAAAAAAATGTTATTACTCTTTCACGTTTAACGGGAGATTCTTGAAATCTTTTCAACATTTCAAGTACTTCATCAATTGATAATGAATGATGGGGTGCCAAATTATAAATCCGTTGAAAATAACTATTTGCTTCATCTTCTATATCTTTAGGTACTGATACTGGCATATTACCATCAACAAATAAACTATTGTCAACTAAAAATCCAATAATTATTTAAAAACTTATCTCCAATATCGAAAGGCATATTATTAAATATTTGTTAATAATACTAACTTGGATGATTAGCTTTACCAATTGCTAATGGTGCAACTTGTTGAGGTGGTAAACGACCTAACATGTTAGATGGTCCTGACAATTGGCTGGAAACTGCTGGACCTGGAGCATTTGAAGATGAAGGGGTCATGATAGAGAAACCACCATGTCCAGAAGCATTACCAACATTATTTCGAGAAGGTGAACCAGGCGTTTGAACTAATTGCCCTAATGATCCTAGAAAAATATAAAATCAATTAATACTACATAAATATTTAGTTGAAAAATGTAATTCAAACCTGGCAAAGTAAAAGTAGATCCCGATTGTGCAGAAGAATTTAATCCAAGACTAGCAAGACTTGTAGCTAGTCCTGTAAGTTGGTCAACCAATACTTGTGAAGATGAACTCTCAATTGTTCTATGATGTTGTGAAGCACGAAGAATAGTTTGTGGTGGAACTGCCGGATTTATCCGTGCGGATGCTACTTTAGACATGTTGTACATATTGGTACAGTTTGTTACCATTTGCACAATTGCATCTGAAATTTCTTGAGATATTGTTCTGAAATTACATTTAACTATTTTAAAAGAAATAAAAAAATCCAGTAAATAATACACTGGATACTTTCAAAAAATGTATATAAAGTTCAAACTTGAACAAGTATAAACTTTTGTTTTGGCGTTTTCTAACAAATAAGATAACTACTAAAAATATTTTCAGCAAATATTAATGAAATAAAGAAAATTAATATACTTATTTAGTTATACATTTTACCATACTTTTAACTTACCCAGTTACATTACGTAAACAGTTTAACATTGTTAAAATAGTCTCAGAAGATAAAGGAGTAAATTTTGATAAATGTTCATCTTTTGTTGATGATCCAGTTAATTGAGGGCATCGTTTCTAAAATATTAATAATAATCAGTGAACTCAAGTACTTATAATTCAAAATTCTTAAATATTAATCATTTAATAATATTTAATTGCTTACCTGTAAAAATTTAATGCAGGCCGATACAAAATTTTCACCATGTTCACGTATTTTATCTGTTAACCATTTATCAAGTTTTAAATATTCTCGCCGTGAAGCTAAACAAGCCAAGTCAATGACAAATGCAAACTGCTGAACACTTAATAAAAGAGATAAAGCCTAAATAAAAATAATAATAAATTATTAGGTAATAGTAGGTATCTCAAACAATATAGATATTTTGATACAATATTCTAAACATTTTTAAGAAAATTTTGGTATTGATATCCAATACAGAAATGATGATATAATGTTTTAATAAATATGAAATTATAAAACAAAATTTAATTCTTCATTTAATATCCAAATGATATTGAAATACTAATTGGATTTAAGAGTACACCATTCAGCATATGTTGTCTCTATCCTTTAAACATACATACTTACTGACTAATAAATTGTGAAATCGATATATATGAGTAATAAATATTTTGTCAATATTGTGATAAAATATCACAAAAACAATTGGATACCAATACTCAAAACCATATAGTTTAAAACCCAAAATGTATAGGAAATAATTTTTTTTTTTTTACATCAATAAAAAGAAGCATTTGATATTTGTTTCATAATCACATGCACATTTAAATCATAAAATATAAAAAAAATTTTTCAGAAAGGAAAAAATTAGTAAAAAATGTACAATTACATCATTGAGTTATGAGGGATTGTAAAATAGAGAGGAATATTGTTGCCTAGAGGTACTAGACAAAAAAGTGTTCATGGAAAGGACAATTAAAGAGGTGATGGCAAGCTATATATATAAAAAAAAGCCATCTAGACATGTGCAGCAAGAATAATAATTATTAAAGGATATCATATAATAGGAAAGTTGGGAAGCAATTCACTAAATCAAAGGTGAGAATTTAAGAATTAGTTTACAGAAAATAGGGATATCGTGAAACTAAAGAAATAGGATGGAAGGGTGAAGTTCTATGAAATAGAATGCGGCAAAAATAATAATTGAGTCAATTCATTTCCAATTCAAGGACCTTAAGCCTCTGAGGATAGCAATAAGTCGGAATATAAGATATTAATTGGAGAATAGATCAAATTAGTGCACTTAGTGGTGAGATGAAAAGTAAATCAAGAGAATCAATAATAGTGGAGAAAATAACCCTTGGTGTATGCAATTGCATGAGTCTTGATAGATTAAGAGTAACTCACAGATGGAAAATACATTTTGAAAAGAAGATTTTAAGTAATATCCTGAAGTAGACCAAGCAGATATGGTATAAGAAGTTCTCAAAATAGATTTAAAAAGAGCTTATGTTGATGTAAGGCAATAAACTAAATAAATGATTATTTATATAACCGTTCATACTTTTAAATCTTGGGCTATATCTAAGATCCGGGAGAGTTTTACATGATCATGATCACTACGAACATACCACTCACTCATGGCTTGCACTAAAGTATGCCTAAGTCCAATATTCTAAAACATATATAACAATTAATATAAAAATCACTAGTAATAATATAATAATGGTGATAATATTCAAAAGATCAAATAATACCTGATGATTCCACGCATGATGCAAAATGACAGCAGCATTGCTATGATTTCCTAAAAATATTGGTATAAGGCCACTTATCATTTCATGTCTAATCATACTTAAGGGGCTGTTAGATTGAATAAGGGCAAGTGCCAACAAATCCGGACACTTTTGAGCAGGAAACTTTAAACACTCTTGCACTTGGTAATATAAACCACGTTCAGCCAAAAATAACATTAAGTCAACAAGTTCAATTGATCGCCTTAAGTATTAAACATAGAACATTAATTAAAAATATTAATAGAAATAATATTTGAATTTACCAATTATTTATATCTTTGTTGTCTGCTTCTGGTGTTACTTTTAATAAATCTATTGATACAGAACGATATGGATAATCCGCAAAACAAAAGACATCAGAGTTTTGTAATATATGTTGTACAAGAGACATCTAAAAATAATATGATAATTTTTATCTATGAGTTATACTTCAAAATTTAACATTTAGAATATTAAGATATTACATGTGCTTCTGAATTAGTCCAATGACGATAAATCATTTCAACAGGAAAGTTTTCTACATGGTATCCTTGAGCTTTTAAACCAAGTCGCAAAGCAGTGAAAAGAAGAATTAAACTTTGTCTATCTTTAACAAGAAAATCAGAGTGATCTAATTCTTTAATAACATCTAACCAAGACAATGAAGGATTCTAAAATAAATATTAAAAACATAAAATTCATTAATAATTTTTGATGATTATAAAAAATTAATTTTATTATTTGAGTACCAAGTCTTTGATTGTTTGTACAAAAACCTCAACATTCCAAGTTATACAATTATTAGAAGCTTTGTCACCATCATGGTTTGTATGGTCTCCAGGCCAATATGTTAAAGTAGATTGAGTGTCAAGGCCAGTAGGTGTACGTATCATCATTGATAATACTTTAGCAATTGATGAAGCGCCAAAAATAACTGAAGAGCTACTTCCACCAATTACTGACAACAAGTTTCTACGGCACTCTTCAAATGATGAACAGATAGAGTAGCCCATTTCCATGACTAAATCAGCTAAAGATGGATGCAACTATAACATAAATAATAATATATAGGTTGTATATTATGTGTTGATTTGTGGAGGATACTGTATTAAAACATAACTAATTCAACTATAATTTATAACAATTAACTGAAATAGTACAAAAATATTTACTGAAACATCAAACATAATTACCATTGTATTAGAAATAGATGACATATCTTGATTTATTTTATCCATTGGACGATCCGGGTTGTCAGGATAAATTAAAGGAGCCAATAATACTGGGGCAACCTCAAGTGAAAAATCACGGCGTAAATTTTGTAATAACAATTCTTTAACCTCTTTACTTATACCTTAAAAAGAACCATGAATATTTATCAGAAATTATATGTTGTATTAAACAAACAATAAATATGCACTTAAAGGTTTTTATAACATACCATACAATTGATCATCTACAGCAAAAACGTGCCTTAAAATTAAGTGTAAAACTTCAGGACTAGAGTCGTGCAATCCTCCTCCAGTAACTTGTTCGGTATTAGAATCTATGTAAGTAAATAAAATGTATATTAAAAAAGTTAAGATAATCAAGGTATTTTTTATACCTGAATTAATATATGATTTAATTAGCTCTGGCAATTTTTGTTTGACAAATTGTAAAGCAAAGGTTGAATAGTTTGCTGATTCTAAACAAACTAATCCAAACACAACTTCTTGCACAAGACTAAGATGCAATATTCTACTCAGTTGGACAAACAGCTGTATTGATGGCTTCAGAGGCTGTATTGATAATTTAAGAGGCTATTAGTTACATTTTATAAGATTTAAACTGACTGAAAAAATTAAAACAATAAAATTTACTTTTTGCAAATGAAGGGGATTGTCAAGGGCAAAACACAAAATTGATGTAAGTGAAGGTTTATTTAAAAGAGTTGTACACTGTTGTGCCAGCAATTGAACTTGGTAATAATCCTTATGAGAAATGTTTCTTGGACCTTCGATTTCTTTTAAATCTATATAAGAGAGTAGACAACGCAAAAGATGACGATCTGCTTCAAATCCTTGTGATTGGATTGCCTTTAAATAAAACAAAATGGTTAGCACCAAATAAAATTAAACAATAATTTAACATTTTTAAAATTGACTATGAAATTGGGTGGCAGAACAATTTTGAGTAGATATATTGAACAATAAATGATTATATACATAGACTTATACAGAGCTAACTTTAAAATGTAAAGTAATAAATTAATTCTCTACAAGATTTCAGTAAAAACTATAGCTACCTACTTATTATACAGAAATATATATATTAAATACCAACTACATATATATTATAATAATTTCAATGACGCATAACAATATGACCACTTGGACATAATATGAACAATTATCAATACATATAATAGTACTTATATCGATAGAAATATATTATATGGCTAAGCCATTGGGTGATGATTGATTAATAATTATTAGGAGAAAAATAGCACTATTTTTTACATAAATAAACATATTTTTAATCATTTCTTCAAGATATAGGAATAGCATGTTTGACATTTTTAACGAGTATAAACACTTGAAAGCGATAATTTTGATTTGTTACTGGTGCTAAATATTAGAATTTACAGCCCTAAATTATTATACCTAATTATTATATCTAATTTATTTGTAAGCCAATTTAAAATAAGTACATTAATTTTCAAGTTATTGTAAAAAAAAAATACTAATTTAGCGACAAGTTTATATACTACTTTTAATTCATATGTATTTATTTCTAATAAATCCAATAAATATTATTAAAAGCTAATAAATTATGAAAGTGTAATAAATGAAATGAAAACCAGTAATTAAGGGATCATAGAGAGCTATTTTACTGTCGGATTTAATCAAAAATATTATGTGTAAACTATGAAGGCAAAGTACTGAAAAGGAGAGGGATAATTCATAAATAATAGCTGAAAAATACATCTAACCAGTATTATAACTGTTTTATGTCTACAATATAAAATCCAAATTTACACTAATAATATCAGATATTAACAGAGAACGTTTAAAAATGATTGATGTTAATGGTTTTAAACTGCTAACAATAACAAATAACAAAGAATTAAAATTTGTGTTGTGTAAATACCTAAAGATAAGACACTTGTCGTTGTTTTTACAATACATTAACCAATGATCGATATGTTAATTATAGTGTTTCTAATGTTAGGGTAAAAACAAAATGGAAAAAAAATATTATTTAATACAAAACTTACGTCGGATAACTCTTGAACACTGGACTTAAAGTTCTTCTTCGACAAATTAGCAACGAGATAGCTGATTTGCGACAGCGTATATGACAATGAATCCAGGTTCATAGTTCCATGAATGCCGATTCGAAAGCTTCAATATGTTTTGAAGCTTTCTTCTTTAGTATAGAAGATTATGACCACGACAATATTCTGCCGTGCAAGGCGACGGTCGTATGACGTGCTGATGAGACGGGAACAGGAAACACAGTTTCAATATGGACTTCGAATTTGACCAAAAGTGACACGAGGTCGATTGCGCGGTGTCACGTTGTCAACGACAATACCGGATGGTAACTACGCTCCTTCGACTTTGATGGGACAAATGTCCCGAGTGCGGATGTTACATGATTCTAACAGACCAGTGGACACAATGTACGAAACGCATACGGACAAGATGGTACAACAAAAGCGTGTGTAAAAGAAACTACAACAATTGTCATTAAAAAACACAAAAGTAAACAAATATTCCAATACAGAAATTAATTTCCAACCAATTGAGCAATAAAAAAAACACAAAGAGAAGTCAGCACTTCAACAGACGAACGAAAATAAAATGTTTTCCGTAGACCATGGATCGCCGGATCGGAAGACAAAAGTTAGAAAATATTTTCCTAGCATCAGCAAGACAGCAACAAGAGTCGTCGCCGACTACAGTGCTGCCGATCACGTGGAAAATGCTACAGGTTTGCCAACTGATTTCTACGGTGGCCTTGTATACACAATCTCCTATAGACCGTTTAGCTGTGCCGAGGGCACGTCCTGTCCTACCTATATAATGTCATATTTTATTTTAATCTGTCATTTGTCCATACTCCATCTCCATATTCTGTACCACGGCTATAGATAGCAACGGTACTAGAAAAAACACGAGTGCTTTACGCCAGTGAATGCGATTGGCATCCGCGTTAATGCGCATGTGCCGGGACTGAGATCGCGCGCAATCATTATCTCATATCACATAATCTCAACATATTTATCACATTATTTTATTATTCAAATTTGTATAAGTGTTTAAAAATCCTCGATTTGTTATGAAAAACCACGTCGGATAGGTAACAGGGCAGAGTAAATAACTACTGGAATGGGCCTTCGGCCTCCTCGCTCACTCGCTCGCTGCGCGAACTCAAATCAAAAAAATATAAGCTAAACTGAATGATTTATTACATTCCTTACATTTTAAATTATTATCCATAATAACCACTTCATAATAAAATAATGTTTATTATTTAAACACTATTTGAATTAAATAATAAATTTGAATAAAATAATGTGATAAATATGATTGCACGCGATTCCAATCAAGGATAATTTCAGGTCCCAGCGCATGCGCATTAACCCGTATGCCAACCGCATTCACTGGCATGAAGTACTCGTGAAAAAACAGAACATGTTCTTATCAAATTAGACAAATACTCTTCATATATTCTGCATAGACCTTATACGGTAGTACCTTCTTAATAACAGCACCCCCATCAGCACATCAATTATGATATTGTGGTGACATGTTTGTTTATCTTTTAATTCTTGATAAAACAAAAAAGAATACTTAGAAGCTTTTGCCTAGTAGCTATTAGTAATAAATAATTGCTAGTTATTATTTAAAAAATTCGGATTATTCGGATATATCTAATCCGAATTTGATAGGTTATCCAGATTCTTCAATTCAATTTTGCTGTTCGATATCTCATTTATAAATTCTAATTATATTTAAATTCATTAACATACATTTTTGAACAGGTATATTATATTTCTAATGCATTCAACTACCAGTGTTGTTTTGTGCTTAGCAATAAAAATAATTAATTAATCTGAATAATCCGGATTTGATGCCATCCCTAAGTTATAGTACTTAGAATTCTTAATAGACGTAACACAATATAAGTATCTAATTTATACTTTATCCATAGACCTTATACTCTAAACTAGAGTATAAGGTCTATGACTTTATCTGACTTTTACATTTACAAAGGACGATAAGATTACACATTATCCTGAAATGGGACGAGTATAAGATTGCCTAATATTTTACCTCAATATACTATATAGTCAATGATGAGTAATATTATTGATTTTAAAATATACTATTATAATATCATAGTAAGTAGTTATATTAAGAAATTAATGATAGGATTTAAAAAATCAAAAATGTATTGTGAATTATAATAATTCAAGTAAATAATTATTTTACATATTTATATTATATATCCAGCTACTACAAAACAGTAGTAAATTTTATCAGGATTTGAAAATTTTAATATTAATAAAGAAAATGTTTAACAGCCATAAGTCACAATAAATAATATTACAAATTGAAAAATTGTCAACATTTATTATTTTACTTTTTTTTAGAAATTAATCTTTATATATTTTTAAATTTTATATTTTTCCAAATCCATTAATGTAACCAGATTCAATCAACTTTGATTTACTTAAGCCCACTTAAAAACTATAAAATTATAAACTTTTAAAATAATTATGTTATTCATTACTGTTGTTTAATTTTTCTTTTTAGTTTTGTTTCAAACACATTTTTATTTTTATTTTATTGTAATCGCATTGCTGAAATTAATCTAATAAAAAGAAATTAAATTAAAAAAAAAAAAAAACTATAAAACTAAATCATACAAATAAGAGAGTATAGCTGTACACTAATACAACTTCATAATGTTTACTAACAATTGCATAAGAAACGATCTAAATGACTTCAAAACACAGAACACTAAAATCTAATATTCTAAAAATAAATTGTCTGATGTAATCGCTGTTAAAAACTAATTATAGGTACTATATGAAAATCAATACATGATTGCTTTTGTTGAATGTTTATATGGGGCGAGGTTTAATTTAAATCAATGGTTAATTTCTTTCAATAATAAAAACATAAATAGCACTTAAAACTCAAAATTAGCAAAATATTACTAAAAACCATAAATGTACATAACTTAGCAATTTCATATACAAAATCAGAGAAGAATGGAATACATTTGTTTTCTATTTTGAATGTTTATTTTGAAAGACTTTCCAAAAGAAGCATGCAATTGTTAGAACTTTCAAGCCCTGATCATAACCTTGCTATCTTATTCAATTTTATATACATTAAAATGATACATTCTACTAAAACAGAAATGCAATTCTATATTAAAACTATATTTTATAATTATGGTCAGTTATCAAGTTTTTTTATTAACTTTATTATTATATATGTATATTAATTAATAAACCTGTTCCAACTTTTTTTTCTTATATTTTATCGTATTAAATATAGTTCATTTTTTCTCGAATGTAATATTTTTAAATTTAATAGTTTTTTTTCTTAAATTATATTTACATTATATTACATTAATATTTTGATTGTAAAAAATCTTTATTATTGAAAAAATAAATTAACGTAAATAATAATTCTTGAATTATACTAAAAGTTTAATGGAACTCATAAATATACATTTATGAAACCAAAGAAAAAATAATATTGATTATCCGGAGCTTGATTGGCATATATAAATTGTAATAACAATAGCAACATATTTACTAATACTTAAAACTAATATTCTTTGTTTTTTCTGTAAGGAGATTTACACCAAATTTCAACATTTAGCTGAAAATAACTGAATAAGGTGGAAGTGCTTTTTTATATAAATAACATTAACTTATAAATAAGCATATTATCATTGTGTAATAGATTTGTTGAGAATTGCACTATTAAAAAAAATACAATTTGAGGTTTTTCTTTTTTTATTATCCAATAAAAAGATGAATCTTACATAATGTCAATTAGAATCTTAGCTTTTGGAAAAACCATTTGTTTTTTCCCGACTTGAACCTGAAAATAAAATTATGTAATTAAAAAATATGACTATATTACACTTTTACAACGTAAATAACAATATTAAATACAACATGTATATAAATACACAAGCATAGACAACATAATTCTATAATTAACGTACGCATTTTTGGGTAAAACTTTCTAGAGGGATAATTATTTTTCCAATGTTTACAAATTGGAATAATATATTGCAACATATAATTAATTAACTTGACTACTCAAACAAACCAATATTAAAGAAAAAATTAATATCTGAATATAACGTGATAATATACCCAGTATGAAATCAAATATAAAAATATGTTATATTCTAGTAAAAGCCCACTCCTAAATTAAAATAGGAAAATATTTATGATATTATCAAAATAAGTGTCACACAATAAATTTACCAGAGTAAAATTCATAATTTCAATAGATTAGTACTAGACTGAAATTTAGTGATACATTTAACTCAAAAAATACAGAAAAAAATTTAACTGAATCAGATTAACTTATTCATTTTAAAGCAGATGAACATTCTTGAAACTATAGTAAATTATATAAATTTTAAGATATGGTCATTGACTTTTTTAAAAAGGTAAAATTTAGATGATAAGGAATTATACAATAATTTCTGTACCCCCGAGGTAAATGACACAATGTCACAAAATAGTAATTTTACAGGAAGTCAAATTTTTGGTTACGTAGTGTTCTTTACCTCTAAAAAAAATGAACATGGTTTTATTTTCCATCTCCTTATTTCAAATACTTTTGATAACTGGACAAAGTGCCTTATACAATAACTTACAATACAATACTTTATATAGAACGAAAAATGTACAACAAGAACACGAAGCTAACTGAATTTCTTCAAAAATGGACAAGGTGTCCTTGACCTCCTGAGTACAGATCTGAGAAATAACAAAATTATCTTACTTTTCTTCAAATTTAACCCTGGTCTGGAAACGGTATTTCTTTTTAATCATTGGATCTTTTAAATCTTTAGGTGAAACCTTGTCTACTGTTACATCTTGAACGGAGTATCTAGTTGGCATAAGGTGATTATAATTGAGCACCTAAAACATTTAATAAATGTAATATTTAGAACAATTAAGAAAAAAAATCAAATAGTAACTTAATACAAAAAACAAATACTATTTTTATAATGAAATATATATTAAATTAGCAGTTGATTTTGATAGGATTTAATCAATTTTTATTCAACATAATCTTGTTTAAATATACAATCATAAAGAATTTAACAAGATTGAGTACAAAAATCAAGTACATCAATACTAAAAATTATAAAGTGTATAACTCTTTTCTATATTTAGATTGATAAGTAGCATAATACAAGTATTAGAAATACAGAAGCTATGTATATTGCATACAGAATAATTTTATAATAATTTGAAATGCATTCTATGAAAGCAATACTATATATGTATACATGTGGAAAAAACTTGTATGCTTACTACTACAATAAAAGATACTTAATTATATAAAACTACAATATTATCTAATAATAGGCAAAACAAAAATATTTAATAGCATTTATATAGGTAGATTTTTCCAAAAATAACTATATTGTCATTTTTAAAATTTTTTTTTTATTTTTACTATAAATAAACAATCTATACAAATAATGTACAATAAGCTGATGTGTTAAGAGAAAAAAAACATGACATGAAAAATTGAATAAGAAGCCACTCACTGGCAACACTTAGCATGAATTATTTATATAAATATATTTATTTTTTTTAATTTTAAAAATATGAACTGATCATTTAGAAAACAGTGCAGTTAAAAAATATATAAATATTTGATTTATTTCAGACCAAAATGTAAGTGAATATTAAATAAAAGATAAGTATATATAAAATTAATTAGGGCTCAAATTTTGTAGCAAAATAAATCCTTAAAAAAAAAATATTTTTAGTAGCCCAAAAAAGCATTTATTAAATTAAATCCTAAAAAACAAATTTCAATTACACATAAAATGAAATATTAAAAAAAAGAATTTACGACCATATAAGTTACTTTTATTAAAACTCATTCTATTGGGTGCTAATATATTTTTAGACATATAAAAAGACCTATTCATGTCAACCGATGTAATTGGTACATATTTCATATAAACTAAATCATTTGAATCTTACTGTTCCACATTTTCGTTTAGTGTAGTGCCATTATGAACACTAAATAATGATTTTTCGAAGTTCTACTCATCCATAATTCTTTGAAAAAATACTATTGCACTTTTCTAAAATCATTTTCTCTACTTCACCATTACCTTCCTCTAACTTTTGTTTTGCTTCTAACACAGTGCCTATACTTTTCACACAATTTACAAAATATAATATTTATGTCAGTCATTTTCACCAAATTCTCTTAAAATTTTTTTTAATTTTTAACTCTTAGCAAATTGTTGACAATAGAGAAATTATTTAGATACATAGAACTATACCTCACTAATTGTCGATTAATATTTACCGGTCAACTAAAGTATTAGAACATACTATAAAAATATGCAGGTATAATTCAGATAATTTTCCCTTTCCTTGAATCATTAATACAACCACAGATTATTCCACAAATTATTCATATAATCGTGGATACAACTATAGATAATTGTAGATAAAAACATTTGGGCACAACAACCATACCTTTTTTGTTAATCATACATAAATTACTGGTTTCTTCACTGGTTTTAAAATGTCTGGTAATAATAGTATAGTCCAAGTATAATACATAGTAGAACCTTGATTATTCGAACCTCTGTTATACGAACCTTCTACTATCCAAACTACAATTTTAACGTGAAAACACGTATCCACGGCTGGTTAATAAAATTTATCATAACTCTCGCTTTTGGATTATAATTAGTATGTACTTTACGTGCGTGAATTATTAGTAGATTGACAATTTTTTTCAAAAAAATATAATAAACATTAAATGTTTCTATGTATGTATGTATGTATGTATGTATATAATATTTTTCTAATAATATAATGTATTTCCGATAATGTAATATATATAATTCTAATGAAATATCAATTTTAATAATAAATATTTAATTATAAAAATAATTAATAATTCATACATAACAATAATTTTTTTTTTTAAATTTCCAATATCCATACTTTTGCGAATCCAAACTGTGCGGTCCCAGTTAGTTCGGATAATCAAGGTTCTACTATACATAAAAATAGGTTAAATTTTCCAAAAAAAATAAGTTAAATCAAGAAAAAATAACCAAAAATAGGAGAAAAAGCAATAAAAGCAGTTTTGTGGAAAAAGCAAAAAAACAAAAAACAAAACAAAGTTTACTTCATTAAAATCGGAATGGTTTAAAATGTATTTAAATATAAGAATCTTATCTGTCTATCATAATCCCCTCAAAAGAAGCATTTACTACAAAATCCAAGCCCTATAAATTATCAATAGGTATAGTAATTGAATAACAAAGTATTTAATAGTTATAAAGATATTGAATATTAAGCAAACATAGGAATATATTTTATACAACATAACTAATGTAAAGATATTGTTAATAAAAAGTTTAAACAAATTTTTGTGAAGGTATGCAATTAACATTAATACTTTCATTTTTTTTCTTTCATTCTACCCTACCATTGAATGAAGCAAAAATGTATTTGCTCCTAATATTTAAAACTATCAAATAACGGTCCTGATAATTGTTTGATACTAATAAATAGTTTAAAGACATGTTCTAAAAGTAAAAATAATTATTTTACATGTAACTTAATAAAAAAAAAAAAAAAAAACATTAAAAATAATAAATACTATTAATATGTTATGAATTTTAATGAAAATAAATAAGTTACGTAATACTTTAAATTAAAATATATAAGAGTAATGAAGTGATTTAATAAAATTTAAATAAGATGTATTAACCTGCAATAACAAAAATATTAGAAAACCTGAATAAGTAATGATTTTAATGAATTGAAAACAAATATGTAAGACTGTAAAATAGGTATGATACTTCCTAATATTGAACAAAATATGTTTAGTACATGTATTTAAGATAGTTTAATTATTTGTCTTACTTTCAAGAAAGGTTTAATTTTGGATCGTTTTTTCAATTTTTCCTGTGACATACGTTTAGTGACTTTCCGAGGATAACGGTCTATACCAGCCACAAGTGCGTGACCATATTGTCTTTCCGCTGTACCTTCATCGTAAGTTTTCATTATGACTGCTTTTCGGCCGGCGTATCTACCAGATAACACCAGCACAATCTTCCCAGATTTCATTATTTTACCCATCGTGCCGTTTGTGCTGAAATCACAAGGACAAAAATAGGAACAATAGTAAAAACTTTTTAAACCTAAGTCAACAGATATTGGTTGATTGTTATCTGTTATAAGATATACAACAATAAAGCAATATAATTTATTAAATTCAAGAAATGTAATTAAGTCTTAAGGGAATAATCAAGAATCACACGCATAGGACGGCAACATCGGGTGATACAACGTCAACGAATATCTCGTTTTAGAAAATGTTTATTCAAAATGCGTTGAATTAAACACGAACAACATGGAAAAAAGTAAAATTAATAAATAAACTCACTGTTGAATATAATATTACTAAATTACTTACCACAAAACTACGCGATTATTACACGAGGCAGGCTACGAACGCCAAAAAAGAGAACTATTTGTTTTCGGATGGATTTTGAGGTTACGAATACGATAGTACAAGTTCTACCGACTCGTGACAGTGAGTTGCGACTGGATGAACCATGGAAGAAACAATAATCGTCGACTGACATGTGTTTAGTTTTTCTACCCATGAACTTCTAACAGAACGCCGCGCCAAGACGTTAAATTTGAAATTTCCATTTTTAATTGATTTCGCAGTTTTGCAGTAACTAATAAGTAATAAACTATTCACGCTTCACAGTGCCACAATTCAAATTCCCTACATTGTCCATGACGGTGCAACTGCCATTGTGATAAGACATATTTGATCTTATTTATAATTACGTACTGTTTGCTTGTCGCACGTTCTCCAATCGCGTAATACTATTACGTTAATTAAAAAACATTTTTAATATAAATTATTCTCAAATTATTAAGAAGCCAGTCGTGGCACTGCAAGTCATTTTCCAAATAGCATCTCTCAAGTTCTAGTCTTTCTCCTCAAACGAATGAGAAAGAAATCAAATATTGCATTTCACCAAACAAGTATGCTGATCTATCGCAGAAGTTAAATGAATTCGTTACTTAGTCATTTTTAAAATCTTTAACAGTCGATCACCCAAACCCTGCACCGTCTACCAGTCAGGTATCAACTTCAGATAAAATTCGCTTGATCACACCTCCCTTTTTTCTTAGCATCTAATAAAGGATAATATAATTTAAAATGTTATTATAATTAACAATATATAGAATCATTATTATTCACTCAAGGTTGAGATTATATGATTTAAATTTGTATTCTTAATGATAGGGGTGGATCTAGAAATTCATCAAGGGGGGGGGTTAAAAATGTATCTATCAGATACTGTATATTCTGAAAGAATATAAAAATACTATTCCAATAGAAATATTTATAACAAATCTTTGATTGAAATCTGAAATAATGGGATAAACGTATTTTTTTCTATAATAATCTTCAACCGTATCAGATAGGATGTTGGATCTACAGGTTTGTTTCACTGATAGTTTTAGCATACAAGGAACGATATTCATTTTTCCCGAAATGTCTAGAATGGATTTCCAAATTCTATTAAATGTAATATTTGCTCCGCATCCTTCATTCTGTTTGATTATTTATTTATTTAATTTATTTATTTATAAAAACGATAAAGTTTTTATTATTATTTAATGTGGTTATAACGAGTGTAGTGCGTACATAGTACATACTATATACTACCATTGATTATACAATATACAGTGTACCAGGGATGGCCAACTTTAATAGACTTGTGATCGACGTCTGAGTTTTTCTAGGTTGTCGCGGATCGATAAAAAAAAAGATTGTCAATAAACAAATATATATTATATATACGTACATACGTGTTACACTTTTTATTACTTTTATTTTATAATGTAAACATAAAAAAATCTGATGGGTCTCGCCCTACTGTACAGTTGGGGGTGGAATGCACCTCGTTCATAGGATAGGTCATTACAATGGATTTGTTAAATTTGAATGCAATGATAGATATTATTGTATACGAAAAACGATTCTGAACCGAGATGATATGTTGGTCTAAAATGGGTAAATTGTAATATAGTATTTTATATTTAAATTGAAATATAATGCAATAGTATGCAATTTCGTAAAAATTTAAATTTCAAACGGTCATAAAATTTTTTTCTTAAAGTGCAAAAGAAATTTTTTTATAGATTATTGAAAAGTACCTGGGGTTAAAATTTTAAACATTAAGTATAAACAGAATACATTTAATGAATTTGTATCTCCAAAATAACTTGTAAATTAGTATGATTTTGACACATTTTATACAAATTTGAAATTTATGGGATTATAAAAAAAAAATGAGTAAAAGGATCTTCAATATTTTCTAGTTACGATAAATATAACTTATAATAAATATTGTATTAAATTTACAAGAGTTTTCGGACAGCCAAATAAATTTTATAGATATTTCAAAAAAAAAAAAAACTTGCAAAAATCGAAAATTTAAATCGTCTATAAATAAGTCAAAAAAAGTCAAAATACTTTAAAAACTTAACCATGTATAGAAAAAGCTAATATAAAAATTTGGTGAAAATTTCAAGTGTTTGCAATTTTTCATTTTTTAGTTAGAACATTTAAAAAAATGTATTTTGACAAAACGTGGTTTTGAGTAAGATTTCCCGTTTTTTTGTAAATTTTTTATTGTTTTTTTCGATTTTTCAAAAAGTATTGAAAAAGTTGCATTTTGACTTGCCCAAGTACCATCTACATTCACTTTCCTTTCAGAAAAGTTGCTGTTTAAGAAAATTGAAGCATTTTTACTGCCCCAAAACGTAATGACAGACACAAAAAAAAAAAAACACATCTTTGTAAAACCAATAGATTCCATCACTCCGTTCAGAATCTAAAAGTATTGAATTTGTCTACTAGAATAATCTTAATATATTTTTAACTTAGATTATTATTTATTCATCTAGCACTAATGTTAAAAAAGTATTTTTTATGTGTATTAATAGTGTATAGAACACATATAATCAATAATTAAACAACCTTAATACATAATTGTTATTTGTTGAAGTATTTATTATTGCAAATCGGTTTTTCCTAAAATAAGTGTTTATGTAATTCTGTAGTTAGAATTTAAATTTTTATACTTTTAAAGCAATTCATTGTTTTAATTATTGTTCTTCCAAATTTTTTTATCAACATTTTCAAACTAGGTGATATGAAAACATCAGTAAAAAAAATAAAACATTCATCTTTAACGGACTAATAATTATTATAGGCAGTCTTGTAAAGTAGGTAAGTGCTTGAGTAAAAGTATTCAAATAGGTATTTAAAATACTTATTTTGAGTACCCGTATTCAAACAGTTTACTACAAATACTTTTTGATGCACAGATTAAAGAAATTATGTCTTGTTTTTTTTAAAAAAATCATGTTTTGACCTTAAGAATGGGGGAATAAAAGTGATGACATGGTATAAACAAGTTTAGTCAAAAAATTTTAAGGAACATGATTAGTGATAAAGAAATAAATATTCCAAATTTTAAGTTATATTATAAGATTTTAAAAAGTTATTTAATTTTATATCATTCTGATTTAAAAAGAAAATACAATTTTAAGATATTGACTTAAGTAAACTTAAATCATTTTATTCAATTTCAATTTAAAATCAAAGGAGTTAATTTTCAGAAATATGACACTAATTTTGTAACTATATTATAGAATATTTTAAATATTTATCATACCAATAACTATTAATTTATAAACTGAAATGTTTTGTACTCCAAGCATGGATGTATCCATTTTATAATAGGTACTGTTTTAAGTTTAAATAATACAGCTGTTATTTTATGTTAAATATTTTTACTAGGAAGTTATTCCTATTTTTATGATTCATTAAAGTGTTATTATTACATAGGTAATGTTTACATAATACAGTGTAATGCAGTTATAATTCAGGTATTTCTTATTCAAAAACTTATAATTTTTTATTATTTAATTAAAACATTATTCTTTCCTCTTCTGAACCTATAAAAAGACATCTCAAATTAATGTCTTACTTTCACGTACCTTTTTTAGGTATTATTACAATTGCTATTTAAGAACAAACTTGAAACTTTACAGTCTATAATTAATAATATTTTCATTATATTGAAAACATAACTTAACATTGGTTGAAATGGGTATATAATATTTTAAAAACTACTTATAATAAATCCTACCGAAATATAAATTGTTGACGGTGCAATAAAGTGCACTTTTTTTTGTTGAAACACGCCATGTCCATTCACGGTTTTCGAAACCGGTAGTACCAGGAGCGCAGTAGTAGCGTAGTCATTGTGTGAGTGTCCATCGATCCCCTCCCGATTCGACCATAATGTCTGTCACCTTTGGTAAAAGGTACATCTCCGGTAATAGCGGTACACCGGTTCACATGTATTCCTAGTACGAATTTAGATCAAACGGGCAATTGACAATGGCAACAGACTAATTCAGTAGCGTATATATAACAAACGCAGCAGCCATTTATTTGAGATTAATAATCGGGGCATTTAATTTTAGGGACCCTCCAAACATATGAGCTTTAAATGTTTATTTTCTAGAGGAACAACAACATTATAATGTTTGAATGGATAAAAATAAATCCTTAAATCTTCGTTATGTCTAATTTCGTATTGTTGTGTCGAAGTATTGTAGTATGGACCATATATTCTTCTTAACACTTTTCTTTCAAATGCTATAAGTAAATAGTTTTTTTGTCGTTCCCTTTGGCGTATGTCTCGCACCTAATAAGTTAAGATCTTACTAAACCTACTGAGAAATAAGTGCAATTGGCGTTATTGATTGTAATCATTAGTTGATATATTTTACGTTAACAAAATGTTAATTATTAAGAATTTAAAAATGTTGGAAAAATATAATTTTAAAAATTAAATATATTGATTACATCAGTACCTAATTGTTATGGTTGTATCATAAAAAACTCTAAAAACTGTATATTATAAAACACAAGAAACAAATCTAATGCAAATCATTTGAATACAAATATTTCTTTGACTAGTACTTATTAGATTTTTTTATGTAACGCAACATTTGAAAAATGTATAGTATTATATATTTATATTCATTACAAACGTTTTTAGCTAGATAAAAAGTTAAAATAATAAATGAGAATTACAAATGTAATTTTATATAAATTTAATAAATTCAAAACATCTATAAACTTCTTTGTGACATTGAAATGTTTAAAATGTTTTAAAACAATAATTTCATGATATAATAATTTATTACTTCTCAATTTTTATTATTAAATCTTTGCGAGTTCATCAACTTGCTATTATATTTTTTAGATTCTGAACGGATTGATGGAATCTATTGATTTTACAATGATGTGTTTTTTTTTTTCGTTTTTCGTTTTTGAGTTAGAACATTTTAAAAAAATGTAGTTTGTAAAAATGTGATTTTGCATAAAATTTCCCGTTTTTTCGTAATTTTTTTAACGTTTTTTTCGATTTTTGCAAAAAGTATTAAAAAAGTTGGATTTTTGACGCGCCCAAGTACCATTTACATTCACTTTCCTTTCAGAAAAGTTGCTGTATAAGCAAATCGAAGCATTTTTACTGCAAAAAAAGTTGTCGTCAGACACAAAAAAAAAAAAAAAAAACCACATCATTGTAAAATCAATAGATTCCATCACTCCGTTAAGAATCAAATACTATA